>MZNV01000681.1:0-50946 GCA_002081555.1 Protostelium mycophagum | reverse complement strand
CTGTCACGGATAATTGCCAATGAGAAGGCCTCAAAATCCTGTAAGAAGAACCGGAGATTTCCATTGGTTTTGAGCACATCTTACCGCAACTTTAGGCGCAGTTGAATCACGTTTACCTCACATCTTTTGATGCCACACATAACAAGAGATGGATTGTTGTTGCCTACCTTATCAACAAACATATTACAATGAGGAAATCAAAGAATATGTCAATAGAGATGTGGCAAAACCATATTAATAAATAAATAAATGCGACAGTTTTATCTCATGTGTTGTAGTCTATCTTACGATACTCAAAAAACAATCTTGGGCTAGCTCTTTATTTGATTTATTTTAAGGACCTGCACGAGTCCGACTCGATACGGTAAGCAACCGTGACTCGGAAATCAATACCGCAAGCGAGTCACGGTACCACTGTACACAGCTATAAAATTGCACAACTGTACACATCAATGAAATTGCACTATTGTACACAGCGATAAAATTGCACCATTGTACACAAGGACAAGGTCACATCACTGTGACAAAATGCCAATAAAATTGCACCACTGCATACAACAATAAAATTGCATCACTGTATATAGCAATAAAGTTGCATAAATGTACACAGCAACATAATTGCAACAAAATACACAGCGACAAAATTATAATAAACTCTACACTTAGTGTTCAAAGGCCAGCTGCTGGCCACATTGAACCCATGGACTGATGAGTTTTTTGTCCACATTTAATGGGTATTCGAGCACTGCATATTTTCAAGAGACTGCGGAAGGTAATAGACTTGATAGATGGTAAAATACCACCTATGGGTACGTTGTACAACTTGTCAGAAAATGAACTGCTGGTTGTACAGAAATATGTGAAGGACATGACGGAAAAAGGCCTTATTCGACCATCGACTTCACCAACGGGTGCACCAATTTTGTTTGCAAAGAAAAAAGATGGGACATTGAGGCTGTGTGTAGATTATAGGAGGCTAAATGATCATACTGTGAAGAACGCCTACCCTTTGCCCTTAATTAATGAAATGTTAGACCGAATAGCGCTCTCTGTGATTTATTTGACGTTAAATCTCAAAGACGCATATTGGCTAATTCAAATTAAGCAAGGTGACAAATGGAAGACTGCTTTTCTAACACGGTACGGGTTGTTTGAGTACCTGGTTATGCCATTTGGACTGTCTAATGCTCCTGGTACATTTCAGGCAATGTCAACAAGTGTTTCTCTGACATGTTAGACATATTCGTCCAAATATTTCTGGATGATTTCCTGATCTATAGTGCCAGCAAGGAAGAGCATGTGCAACATGTTTGTGCTGTACTGAAGCTTTTTCCTTTCCAGGTCTGTGTTCCAACACAAAATTAAAATCAGCCAAAAACTGCGCCCAACGTACTTGTCGACAATTCAGTTCCTTTGTACTCATAAAGTACTTCAAATTATTATGGTCTGTCATAATTTTTATTGGTACTGGCGTCTCCATCGTGAAATGGCGCCAACCTTTCAAAGATTCTATTATTGCCAATAACTCTTTGTCGTGAGTATCGTAATTAAGCTCTGCAGCCTTCAGTTTTCGTGAAAAATATCCCACTGGGTATGTACCATCATCATGTACTTGTGAAAGCACACCTGAAATTGCAAAGTCTGACACATCTGTTTCCAGAATAATTGGCAGCTTTGGATTGAAATGACATACAATTTCACCAGTGCAGAAAGCTTCCTTTAACTTAAGGAATGCAGCTTCAGCTTTGTTCGTCCATTGCCAAGTATACCTTTACGTGTCAAATCTGTCAAAGGCGTTGCAATCTCAGAATAATCTCTAATGAAACTTCTGTAGAAATTGCAGAAACCTAGAAATGACTGCAATGACTTCACATTTGTGGGCGGTAGCCACTCACGTATTGTTTGTACTCTATCTAAGATCATATTGACTCCTGTAGGTGTCACTTCATATCCCAAGAATTCAACTCTATCAGTGTGGAATTTATACTTCTTGAGATTTACACGGAGTTTCTTTTCAATGCAAAAATGTGTTGGCTGATGCTTTGTTGAGGCGTGAGCAAGATGAACTCGACATAGGGGACAAAGAGCATATGAAAAAATGTCTCCTACCATCTCACCTCTTTGCCTCAATTCAAAACAAGGATGTTGTGGTAAAAGAGCAAACGCAGCTGGAGAAGGAAATTGCTGAGTGTAACCTCAGTGATGAGTACTTTTTGTCAACAATGCAATGGATGCATTTGTTCAAGGATAAAAATAGGCCAGACCACCCGCCAAACTCAGGCAGGCTGTCTAAGCTGGAGATGACTTCAGCAGATGATGATCTCACTGACAAAGGGTTCTTCGTAGAAGATGGTCTATTATATTATCAAGAACGTCTGTATGTGCCAAAGAACATGAGAATAGTCATCATGAGGTCAAGGCATGACACATTGGCAGCTCTTTTGAAACTAAGTTTTATACTTTGCCCTGATATCCTTTCGGGCATGCGTAAAAGAGTATTGCGACTTCTACGCCACTTTTCTTAAGCCACCATAAGAGTATGAAACTTAAGTATGGAGTACACAAAAATTGTCTGTTGAGAATAGCTGTTGGATAGTCTGATGGATTGAATTTGTTTTTGTTTTTGTGAGGGCGTTAGGTATGTATTGATCTTCTTCAGATCGCTCGCTAAGCGATCTGATAGCTTATCGGTTCTAAAAAAGCAATGAAACTAGTTGTCCAGCATCTCAATCTTCTCAAAATCTACGTTAGAAATTGCCCCCCTTTGCTTCTTCAAACAAGCGTAGTTGGTTTCCTGAGCAGGGGCCTCCTCATCGTTAATCACCTTCATTTTCTCTCCAAAAAATGCCAGTGTTGAGAATGCTGATTTTTGTGGGATGTGATCCCGGTAGAAAACGTCAAGCAGGGTAAGATGTAGGCAGATCTCACCTGTTTGATGGTGAGTATGATCTGAATATTATTTGTGTCAAAAAAGGCAATTGCATAAATACCAAAAATGAACAGAGAAAAATGCAGAAATATGGATCAATATAGACAATACGAAAATTTCACCAAACAAACAAAGGATGCAAGTGGAAATTGATTTTAATAATTATAACAAGAGAAAGTTTGAGCCGCCCATGAAACATAACATATAGAGGATAGTATTTTGATAAAACGAGTAGGCTACCTTAGACGAATTATACCATCATATACTTTATATCCTTCAGATTGATCTCATCAAAATATAGAATATCACCAATTATTCCTATTTGGAATTAGTTAGGTGATACTATATTAAATCGGTACCTTCTGGTTTTGGTCACAGACATTTCTTCCCTCTGATTTTACCTTGGTTATTTTATTTATTAAAGCCTTCGAAGTTTGACAGGAGCTCCCAAACATATGAAAGTCTTTTGCAGTTTGGCTTGGTAAAGTAGCGTGGACGTCCTCATTTCCCACCCAAATCATCTCAGTCAGTCCATCTAACATGCCCAGATTGACACGTACTCCGTATGAAGCTAGCACAAAATGTCCACCTTCTTGTGAATACCCATCGTGGTGACTAGCAATACTCCCATCTGTCTTCATTGGAATCCAAATTCCATAAGAAAAAGGGCTAAAATTGTTGTCCAAATGAAATCCATTGGAGAAGTCACCTGCACAAGGTTTATATATAATGAATTATAATCGTTATGTACCCCAAGTAAAAGTGAAGTTTGAAGCAAACATATACTCCTGTTCTTTTTCACTATAAGGAATACCAAAGAATGGTGCATCCATTTTAATATTATTGTTTTTTGTTGCATTATGAATACTAGATGATAATGAATTAAACCTGCATTATCAACATTATGAAATGTAATTCAAAGTGAATACTATTTAATTGTTTGTATGTATAAATAATTATATATGATTCTACCTTTCTCCATAAAACTGGTGTATGTCTGCATCCACATTCATCGTTCTTTCTTGCTCCTTTGAATTGCGATGTTTCAGTTTCTCCACATAAGTTCCAATATCGGCACTGGCATTATACTCCACACGGTATCCTCTAGCATACATCTCTCCTTCTGCTCCATCCACCTTGCAGGATCCATTACAAGTGATCTTATTGTGTGTTTTTGCATAGTGCACCATCTCTTTCAGAAGCTTTTTCAATCTTGATTTCAACAAAGAAGTGATACGCTTTCGAGGAGTGATGCGTACTACAAAGCGTATTTCCTTAGTGTCCTGGTCGACAATGGTATAGAGGCCTGGCTTTTCAATTGTGCAAAAGCCCTCTTCCACAAATATTGGATCAGTGTTGCCCAATAGCCTCAATTCTGCATCTTCTCGGCGGGGTAAATACCAGATTTTCACGCTGGTGCAACAATACTGGTCAAGATCAGCATAATTCATGCAAAGGTTGAGAACATACACTTTTGTGTAGAGCTAACTCTGTCTTTATTTTCTGCTGCTTGCGTATTGTTTTCTTTTGAGCTCTATGGGTTTTGTTTCGTTTTCTATTACCTAAGAATCAATATTATGCATACATTCAATATAACGAGCAACACAAGTTTACCTTTCTCTTGATAATCAGCATTATTTACCTCACTCACTATAATCTCTTCTGATCCCAAAGACTCGAGATTTGTCTCATTCACATCCTGATTGGAGGGGTCAACTTTGCTGAGAGCGTAATGAATTTAGAATTAATCAAAAACAAGTAGAAGATGATCTACTCACCATTGAAGGCTTGATCTGACGAAATTATTTTGCCACCAACTTGTTGCACAAAGAATTAACCCTTAATCCCGGCGACTGCAGCGCATTTTGGAAACGTCGACTTTGGTCTGTGACGGCTATTTTTTGTGCCCTCTTTTTTTGATGACCAAGCATCAATAAACATCACCAGAGAGACCTTCTAAGACCTTGAAGATTGTGACGAGATTTGAAAAGTAAGAATGACAAGTATTTCTAGTGTCTTGATGTGAATATGACCCATGATTTGCCGTGAGCAAGGCATATAAAGACATCATGCAATGCAACAATTCTTAATAATTAACATGTGACAACTAATTAACAGTAATTATCATTTCAATGTGCTTCTGTGTTGATGACAACAGCATATGTGCTGCTGCATATGATGGAGGACTGTGTAAATCAATTAAAGGCAGGTATAAACGTTAGTTGCCCTCTCATTCATATCATCAATATTCTGCCAAAAATCATCATACAACCGCAGAATAAAAATTTTTGGCAAAGGCTCAAAATTGCTCATAATACATAAATACATCACCGATGCATAATATTACGGAAAGGATTCAAACTCCCCCTCCTGCCGCAAACCAAACTTTTGACCATTTTCACCAATTTTACAGTAACATTGATTTTCAAATTATTTTATTTTGCTGTGATTGAGACTGACTTGTGCTAGAAATACATAGAACTGGAGAAGAAGTTTGAAAAGAAATGAATAAAATTGTTGAATGGGTGTGCCACTTAATAAAATCTGGAAAATTATTTTGAGCACAAATACACACAACAAAATCAAACAGTAGTGTTTTGAGATTTCCAAACATTTTTATTTGATGAGTGTGTTGCACATTAATGTTTATAATGTCATCAGGGTGAGGGGTCTGCAAATCTATAGAGAAACTGTCCGTTATTGAGTCTGTCAAAGGGCCTCTCCAGTAGCTTCTGAAAGGCCGCCCAATCTGTCAGTTGTACCTCCCATCCTTTCTCTGCCAGTCCTACAGCAATTCCGTTGTAAGAGTGTGTCACCTTCTTTCCCTCGTCTCCACTCTTGTTCTGTATGTACCTTGTCGCAACCTTTCAACTCTCTCCCTATTCTTTGCACTCCTCACACTCTCTCTTTGAGCAGCTGAGACACTGGTTGCAATGCGCATTAATCTCTCCATTGCAGCCTGAAGGACACTTTCTAATTTATTTTCATGAAGAGCAGTTGGTTTGCAGTTATGAGCTGCAAATACTAAGCAGTGAGTAGCAGAATTTGCAAATGAGCACAAATGAGGATTGTAAAACTCAATCTTATTCAACTCTCAACACAACGAAGGCGGTCATACAAAGGAAATGTTCACACGTAAGAAGACTTTACCTTGATGGTTGTGGAGCTCAATCTTGAGCAACATTCGAAATCGATCTTGGACTCATTGTTGTTTTACGGGCCTGCGATCAACGGCGAAGACATCCTGCAAGGTAAGCCAATGTGCACAAATATTTTTCAGTTTTTATGCAGCGGATCTGCCACTGTGCACAAATATTCTTCAGTTTTTATACAGCGGCCAAGCTGCTGTACACAATATTTATCAAATTTAAATGCAGCAACAATGCCGCTGTGCACAATATATTATTTAAATGTATACAAATATTATTCAATAATATGCAGCGGCTCTGCCGCTGTGCACAATATATTATCAAATATATACAGCGGCTCTACCAATGTGCACAATATTATTTAACACAGTGGCTCTGCCGCTGTGCACATGACCGACTCACCTTGCGTGCGGTCTGTGAAATGACCTAATCACCAAAATGACCTGCCATAAAAATCCCCATCTCCACGTTGATGCGTCGCACTCCATGCGTCCACATTAAAATTGAATCTTGTGTCATGTTGGTACCTACATCATGTCAGATTGAAATTGCACAGTTTTGATCTGTGTTGATCAGTTATGAAGAACGATATGTCGTACAGTTACCTCTAAATTTCGGATCTTCTGAAGGCAAGCACTGGTGGCATTCTTCTTAACAGCATATGGACTGTGGAAAGCTGATGTGCACCTAATAATGGATATGGTTAAGGGATACATCACCAAACTTATGATGCAGGAAGGTACAACCACAGCAATCAACATAACGGCTGGACTCAGATAAGGAGATGGGCTTTCTCCAATACTCTACTCGCTTTTTCTAAACCCACTACTGGAATGGATACAAGCAACAGCAACAGACATATACATGATTGGCACTGACAAATATGACGGTGGGGCATACACAGATGACATGGCACTGATCAGCCAATCCAAAGAGGGAGTCAAACAACAAATGGACATGGTTGAGCAATTCATGACACATAACGACATAAACATCAACACCACGAAAAGCAGCTATCACTAGAGAGGCACAATAGAGGACAAAGCTGACATCACATATAAGGGCGAGAAACTGGATGAACAAGGAGAATATGGCATGTTCACATACCTAGAATAGACAACCAACCTGACAATGGACTAGAGACCACAAATCGAACAGCTGACAAGGAAATACGTAAACACGGTCAACTTGACACTAACTGAGAAAGGACTCCTGCTGGACCAAAAAATCAGAATAATAAACGCTATTGCAAACACGTCAATATCATACAGAACAAGACTGATGTACACCACAGACAACGAGTGGCTAGAGAGACTGGACAAATGGATAGTCAAGAAACTGAACAAAGCCGGCAACCTCCCACCACAAACCAACAAAGCATACTGGTACATGTACAGAGGACTCAAGAACCTCCACACGGAAAATACAGCGGCATACATCAACCACTCAGTGGAAAGGGTGCTAAACGATGAAGTTGTGAATGACTCCCTCAGAGCATACATTGTAAAAACAAGAGCACCACACCTACACAAGCTACAGATCAAAATTGAGGATGGTAAAACAGACAAGATAGAAACCATCATAACCGACAAGAAAGTAATACAGGCACTCCACAAAGCAGACGTAAGATATATAACACAATTGACCACCAAAAATGGCCCACTAACGATCAAAGAATTCGACAAAATTAACATGGACGCCCCAGCACACACAGGAGCAATAGATACGGACCCTTACCAAGGCTGGGGCAGAATGGTACTGAAGAAAGTACGACAGTGGTATTGAGTACACACACCCACTGACAACAACACAACATACCCCTACAACGAGGACCACATCAACATATACACAGACGGATCTCTCAGACACAACAGAGCTACATACAGTGCGGTAATGGGAGATACAGAACCAATGATATGCACTGGATCTACAATAGGGGCGCAAAAAATCAACAATGCAGAGCTGCAAGCCATCATTAACGGAATAGAACTAACAAACACACATAATAAAATAAGTCTATTTAGTGACTCCCTCAATTGTGTCCGTTTTGCAAACAACTGTACAGACCTATCCAGAAGACAAATAAATAGTCCAGCAATGCAGAAAGTAAACTACAACTGAGAGCAATGATCCAACTCCAAAAACAACGAGGAGCAACTACCAAATTCCACCACGTTAGAGCCCACGCGAATGACAACTATAGGGACGCAGACAAACGGAAATTGCAGAACAGGGAAAGATTCAAGGATAAAGCTACACACATCGAACATATGAACGAGAAAGCTGACGAAGCTGCTAACCTGCATAAATGGCACAACACACCATACCTGCTCAGGGACTGCCACAGAAAGTACATCACTGGATACACAACCAAATAACAGTACAACACTTAAGAGTAGTATGGAAAACGACAAGATACAAACACTTCACTGAAGACTGGAAAAAGAGACAACCAGTGAGAACTAAGTTCCTATGTGGCAAAGTGGACTATGAATCACTCCCAAAGAAAAATGAACCCTACGCAAACTTGACTCACAGGCACTATATGGACGACCAAACTGAAAAACGATTAAAAATGACTGACTCTGACATCTGCACCAGATGCACCACACTGGAACCAGCAACAACAAAAGACGCTGAACACGCACTGGGCTTATGTACAGCGGCAAAACAACAAAACAATGCAGCATGGGAAGACATCATAAAGATGGGCAACAAATACGATATGAAAACAGAGCTATGGATGCCATGGTTTAATACCTCCCAATACCATAATCAATCATACAACATGCCAGCAACCCTAGGAGACAAAGGACTCACCCCAAAAATGTTCAGAGAAAGGATTCACGCAGTGGATACACACATACCCAGACCAACATTGAACCAGAAAATAAACAAGATTATACAGTACTGGAGATGGGCTGCTCGCACTAATTATATCAGATGAATGACTTTCCAAACAACGTCCGGACCAAGTACACCATAGGAGACTTTTGGTGTACGTGCTGAGGCTGAAACGTATCTGTTTATAGGTGCCTGCAGCACGGCAGCCATCTACAACAACGCATATGCAGATATTAGGCGCCGAAAACGCCTACCGCAGCATGTACAGTACACCACGTTGTCATGGCAATATAGGAATCTTTCTGGGCGCTAAAACACATCGTCGCATGCTATTCTAACCAGTTTGAACGTCGCTGATTGACGCATTGCGGTGAACAAGTATTGGCCTTGCGAAAAAAAAACTGAATAATCAAAGTTAAAATAATACGCAAAATAAAATACATTAATTTGCACGAAACATACGACATATAGAACGACCCCATATACTGCGGAGAACTGCCTTAGGGGATATTTATTGACCTAGCCGGAGCGAGGTTTCTTGGCAACAGGCCCACCCTGAACGACACAATCGACCACAGGAGCGACACCGGCCAAATCCAATGCTGGAGCGGGCTGAGCGGATCCAACAGACGCCCCAGAGACAGCGGCAGAACCGGCAGGTTTGGCTTTGGGAGCCCACTTGCGTATCACAAAGGGCATCCTGCACGGTGTTAAAATAATAATAAAAAATAATAATAAAAAATAATAATAATAAATAAAATAAAATAAAATAAAATACATAAAATATGAATAAATATAAATGTAAATAAAATAAACAATAATAATAACATTAAAAAAACAATATAAATGAAAAAAAATTGACCCACGGCTTCCCAGAATGATCCAACTTGAAATGCTTATAACGGGCCCCCAGCTTCACTAAAATCGCCAGCTGTTTCTGAGTGAGCCAACACTGCCACATGGGCTGCGCCAAATGAGAGGAGAGCAGACGGTACTGGGGAAACACTAAGGCAGCCCCCCCAACTGACTTGTTCGCTCCCAAAACTGACTGGACCATCGCCAAGTAATGGCCGTAATTTTCCTCACGTTGCGGAAAGGGACCGATCTCATACCGACTGAGCCCCACGCAGTTTGTCCAGAGGGTATGGGGTCGCACCATTGCACGACTGGCCCCCAACTTATAATTGGCAAAGTCGGTGAACCCGTCCAGAAATTCCTGCGAAATTAAAAAAAATTCTTAATTAATTAAACTCCTGCGAAAAAGAATCTTAATTAATTAAATTAATAAATTATAATACTATACCTTATCAGAACTCATCACGGTGACCAGCCCCCAATGATGATTCCCAATAGTGTCCTTATATACGATACTGACAGGAGTCTTCTCGGCGGCGTCACTGATCTGCTTGGCCAGCCCTGCCTTATCCCCCTCAGGAAACCGTCCAACATCCACGCGATACAACGCGTACTTGTACGCCCAAATCACGGCGGCAACACGACAATGGACCACAAAACCGTTCCAAGACAAGAGTACCGGTGCACGCTCCTCGGTGATGAAGGAGGCAGGGACGTACAGATAGACCTGACCTGTGCCCCTGTTGGAGAAGGAACGACACTGCTCTGGGTCGATATCCACCTTCAACACCCTCTCTAAACCCCTGCGAATATTAAAAAAAATTTAATAATAATAATAATATACATAAAAATAAAATAACAAATATAATAATCTAGTAAATATTAATGATACACTTAACAATAAATAAGCACAATAGATTATGAACAAGAAAAAAACAAAAAAAAACAATATACAATATGATAATACCGTAATAAATAAAAAGAAAGAACAGAGGAACTCACTTGCACATGGCCTCCACGCTCATGTCAATAGCGTCTGGCAAACTCACAGCCAACTGGATTTCATCCCGGTATAAATTCTCATAGGTGGCGACAATAGCGGGCATCGAATCGATCAGAGCATCGATATCAATTTCTATTTCCACATTATTGCCACCAGAGATGATCTGTGACACCTTAGAACACGATAGGGATTATCCTTGAGGAGTGTACTTACATTTTTGCGGGAGAAAGGTGTTGCAAATCAGCCATGATACTCCCTAGGTTCATGTCAAAGTAGACTAGACTAAATATATGGCACAAGAGAGATTATCACGAAGTGTACACACCACAAAACATTGTACGTGGTACTCCTGACAGTGTACTGCGTATGTACAAAGTGGGTGGCAAGCTGCACCTAATAGACGCACTCAAGAGCTACTGTAAGTTGAAGATGCTTTGTCTCAAGTGTGGTTGTGGTGGACACATGAAGTTGCAGTACAAAGACATCAGCAACATCCCACATCACATGGTAACTTTAACACCGCGCGATTTTAAGACCCAACGAGGGTGGTAGTGATGGCACAACTTACAGCAGTCAACGGACAAAGTGCGGGCCTCAGAAACCAACTTTATGGAAATTCTGTCAGCTGACGGCTGGGTAGAACAACATGTACTGCTGGATTCTGGAGCAGAGCTATTGTACATAGACCCATGGGTGGTGGCAAAACACGGTCTGGTGGTTCAAACTTTAGAAAAGAGTTATTTGCCGGTGGGAGCAAATGACACAAGTCTGGGGCTTGTGGAACATTGTGTAGAGGTTAGAGTCAAGTTTGGCAACCACGTACATGACCAAATGTTCCACATAATGTCTTTAGGTAACTTAGGCGCAATTTTGGATCAAGATTTTTGGCAGGATCACAAACCTACAATTGTCAAACTCGGAAAATTGTCAGAATTTACCAGAGACTGCTGCAGATGACATTTGGCTGACAAATTACCAAGATGATCAGATGTCCACGGTGATGAGATGGACACAGATCTACCAGAGGGTATTGTGAGTAGATTGTTGAAAATAACATCTACTAAATTGAATAATAGGTTACCATCAAGTACAACCATGGTGGGTGGCGCTGTACTTACGATTGGAATGGACTCTAACCTCACTCAATTCCTACAAGAGAATGCCCGAATGTACGGACAAAGAAGCTGTTAAAGCTAGACACCGTATATATGTCGCTGAATGGGAATTGAAATTGCTGAAAGAGAGCGAGAGGAAGAAGAATAGGAAGAATGAAGACATGCCAAATACATGGCATACTGGCAGAGCACGACAATAGAGAGACCTCTATCAGAGTCATCAGTAGGAGATGTCAATGTTGACAACCTGTCAAACAATTTTGACACATGTCAGACTTTGTCCCGACCGCTGATTGAAGATATGGACATTTGAGAGGACAGTGCAGCTGAACGCGTTTCAAACACTGTATCTGGGGTTAGTAGTATTGCTCATCCAAATTCCACAAATGCCAAAGTGAAGTCGTATAATAAAAAGTCCAAGATTATTTCGTCAATAATTATAAATGGTTGCAAAAACCAACGGATTGAAGAACGGAACTGTTGTGAATGTCACAACATTAAGCACAACACTAGCGCAAAACAGATATTACACACTTTCGGAATTGCACGAGTTGTAGATTGTTGCTACAATCTACAACACCAACAACTTCTAATAAAACTCATTCTGTCTGGAAGGCGGAGTTGAGACCACAAGTGTTTCAACTTCATCTTTATTCTCTCTCACCATTTGCCTATTCTCTTTGACACCATCTCTTTGTGCCACAGAGACAACATTTTTTGTGTGAGTCTATATCACCTTGCCTACCGTTTGGATATTTTCAGAACTACAGGTGTTGCCAGCCATAACAGCAACGCCCAGCTTTCCAATCGCAGTCCAGATCTTCAACTTAGACACAGATATTACAAATATGGTACCTACTACCGGCCTCAGACAGTCTCAAACCCCCGCAGCAGCTTCAGACCACTTAGTAGAAGTCATATGGTCGATCCAAGAGCCCATCCTCATCGACCCATATTATATTACTCACCAGCACCAAATTGGACGATTGATTGGAGGTCATCAGTGTCATTGATCACACCATTTGTGACAGCTCCCACATTGTATCTTGTCAGGACGCTTGGGCACACTTCTTACATTTTAGGCACATCTCTTACGCCTCATCTAGTGAGATTGTTAGGACGTGCAACTCGCAGTTCTGGCTTTTCTTAGTTCTTGCTGAATTAAGACTTCTCTAGACCAACACAGGTTTAGAGGACGTTTTGACGCTTTAATAGCTACATAAAGCAATTAGCTACACTCTATGACCAAACTTGTTGAACGGCACTTTGAAGAAACTATCTTGGCCCTTGAGAGGCTCAACAACGAGGCCAACATTCGCGTCACGCAGCTCCTAGACAACCCAGAGCCCGACCAGCAAATTACACTACATAGACGATACACTTGTCTTTCCTTTGACCTAGAGATGCATGCAGAGCACACTTGTCAGGCCATAGCTCTCATGGCAACTAACAAGAATAAGGCCAACAAGTTTGAGGCCAACTTTGAAGGTCCATACAAGGTCATTAGGCAGAACAAAGGTGGGGCGTACCTCCTACAAGATGCCGACGGTGCATTCTTATCACGCAACTATGCAGCAGATGAACTAAAAATCATCTCATACGACCCAGACGACTTTAGTACCTCCTACGTAGTTGAGAAAATTCTGGACCACAGAGGCAAGGCCCCCAACTATGAGTACAAGGTGAAATAGAAGGGCTACAATGCACCCACCTGGGAACCAACTACTAATTTTGACAACAAGGCAACAATTGACCGCTATTGGTCAGCACGTTTAAGACACACAACCACAACCCTAACCCCTACCGTCAATAGAGACAAGCGTGCCACCAGAAGCTAAACTGGAAAAAAGGGGAGTGATGTTGTGAATGTCACAACATTAAGCGCAACACTAGTGCAAAACAGATATTACACACTTTTGGAATGCACGAGTTGTAGATTATTGCTACAATCTACAACACCAACAACTTCTAATAAAACTCATTCTGTCTGGAAGGCGGAGTTGAGACCACAAGTGTTTCAACTTCATCTTTATTCTCTCTCACCATTTGCTTATTCTCTTTGATGCCGTCTCTTTGTGCCACAGAGACAACAGGAACATCATGTTCCATACTACTATTGTATTTTTATCTCAATTACAAATAGTATTGAGCCCCCATCTTCACTGATAATCTATATGCTATTTTTCTTCTTTTATTATTTAAAACAATTTTTAATATTCAAATATCATTTGTAGTGAAGATATGGCAATTGTTCCTTCAATGTTCCATACTTGTTCCTTTATTCCTTAGCCGGAGGCCCGGTGTTTTTCATATTTGTTGCGACAAGTGGTTTGCGACAGTTTTCTATTGCGACAAATCGTGTACGACCAGTTGTTTGCATCAAGACGTGTGCAACAGTTTGTTTGTGACACATTGTATGCTGATTTACAACAAGTTGGTTGCGAGAAGTTGTTTGCGACAAGTTGTATGCAACAAGTCGTTATTACGGATGATTTCTCTCAGCACTGATTTACAACAAGCTGTTTGCAACAAGCCGTTTGTAACAAGTCGTTTGCGACAAGCCGTTTGTGACAAGTCGTTTGCAACAAGTCGTTTGCGACAAGTCATTTGCGACAAGTCGTTTGCGACAAGTTGTTCGCGACAAGTCGTATAATATCAGCTATCTGTAATATATTGGTTGCACATTTTTTTAACAGATAAGAGCTGTTAGAGGTGATATGTTGTGGCCCACAAGAAATCAGAATGCAAGCACACTATAATAATTTGTTGGAAAATAAAATTAATACAGTAATATAAAGATATTTATTTTATTTATTTTTATTTTATTATTACCTATAACTAATTAATAATTATCAGTAATAACACATATATATTTAAATTCAAATACAGCAGCTTGGCCGCTGTGCATGAATCATTATTAAATATATGAGTGGCTTTGCCGCTGTGCACAAATGTGGACGTTCCGAGCGAGGATGGGCCGACTCGACGTAAAATGCATTTCAATCTGGGCCGAGTTGTTGCAAAAATAGAACCAACCGCCTCTGCAGAAAATTTTTCGGCCCGTATTGAGATGTATTTTACGTTGAATCGGCCCATCCTCGCTCGGAACGTCCACAAATGATATTTTCTTTGACATAAGTGGCTCTGCCGCTGTGTGCAATAATATTCGATATCTACAGCGGCTCTGTCGCTGTGTGCATATTTATTATCTACAATGGCTTTGCCACTGTGCACAAAATATTATTAAATTTATATACAACGGCTTGGCCGCTGTGCATAAAATACTATTCAATACACAAGCGGCTTGGCCGCTGTACACAATATATAATTTAAATATATAAGCGGCTCTGGCCGCTGTGCACAAAACATTATTCAATTTATACGCGGCTTGGCCGTTGTGCACGAAACATTATTAAACATATATACGGCTTGGCCGCTGTGCACAAAACATTATTAAGATATACGCGGCGAAGCCGCTGTGCATAATACATTATCAAATTAATGGACAGCGGCTTGGCCGCTGTGCACGATATGGTATTCAATATATAAGCAGCTTTGCTGCTGTGCACAAAAATATTATTAAAAATATACGCGGCTGTGCCACTGTGCGCAATATATTATTAAATTAATGTACAGCCATGCACAATATATTATTATATATATACGCGGCTTTGCCGCTGTGTACAAAATATTATTAAATATATAAACGGCTTTGCCGCTGTGTGCAATTAAGTATAAATATAAATAGAGCAGCTTGGTCGCTGTGCACAAAATAATATTAATTATATAAGCGGCTTTGCTGCTGTGCACGATATATTATTAAATATAAGTGGCTTTGCCACTGTGCGCAATATTTTAATATCAACCTGGATGCTGTGCACAGACTCACCTCGTGTGTGCTGTCCTCATGTCCCCAATGTGAATTGACTGACCCCAACAAAGGCTCCTACAGATCTCATTTCCATTTTGAATGGGCATGAATGCCAAAATGACCCCAGCAAAGATGTCCACAAAAATCCAAATTCTCCAAGTTGAGTTCCCGCAAGCTCTGCCTCCACCAACATTGATGTTTTTATCCACATTGAGCCTCCTGCGTCATATTAGACCTAGAATATTTCAAGGACAAGCACCAGTTGGAAGTGACCATGATTTTCTCAGGAAAATGCATGTTGTACTCGTTCTTTATGCAAAAGGATAAGCTCAAGGACAGAGAACCCAGAAAGTGAGATATTTTATATTATATAGATACTGAATAAATAATAACAATAATTTCAGGATGTCAGAGTTGGTAGAGATCGTATCCAAACAGCCACTACCTGCAGAGAGCAACTTGTCTTGTTCATGCACATCCCGATGCCGGCCTCTCTACATTTTCCGATGGCGTACTTAACTTCGTCCCTGGGAGAGTCCAGTATTCCCACGAGTCCCACGAGGACCAGGTTTGATTCTAAAGTTTCTGGAATTTTTTTAATAATAGTGAATGAAATCATGAATAAAATAATGAGGATAACAAGGTGGTCGTTCACTGAATCTCGCGCTCGCGCTCGCGCGTTACTCTGAGAAATTATCGTTCCCACTGAGTCCCTGGCGCAAAGTTCAGTGAGCGCCACAATGTGCGACACTATTTTTTGCTTGAAATGATCGCTCAAATTGACAATTGAGATTCACATATGCAGAGCGGAAGAAGCTGCAAACTGAGCTCAGAAGGGACGCGGAACAAAGACACTTGGAAATTTCGTCAAAATTCCATACTGTGGATACGTAATTTCTCGTCTTCATCAGATTCCTCTGGTTTTTCTTTCTGTGGCACGTCATCAACTGTCTTGTATGCCATGGCCAACACACGTAATCCTGCCGTATTATCAGCGAAAATTCGTCGAATTTTCGTCTGAAATTCTGTGGGTTTTGTCGAGAAATCTGGGTGAAATTTCGATGATCGGAGAATTTCGGGTGATTTTACCTTTTTCTGCCATTTTCTCCCTTCCTTTTCCAGGTTCTCCATCATGCTAGGTGTCCTATCATTTTCAATTATGGTTTCTCAATCTACAACGAGCAGATATGTAAATAAAAATATTTGGGGACGCTTTTTGTCTCTGCAGACGAAGCTGCATCTACCAAGGTGAAGCTCAGGCGCCCCAAAAATCCAATTCTTTAATGAACTACACAATGCAAATTATAATAATATATGCCAAAGAAAGATCACTAAAAATTATAAAATAAAAATCCTCACTTGTCAATTTCCTTTCCTTCGGCATCCAGCATCTTGTGACATCTGTTCAGTATGGCAGAGTTTGCTCCTATTTTTGTCAGTTTTCGCGCCAAAATCTGGAATTCAAAATTCAAATTTACCCTTGGAGACGACCAGGTATCTGTGCTCGCCCATGACGCCTTCGTTGTCACCTTCGCTCTTGAAAACAACGGTCATACGACTACGGTCAGAATCAAAAGGAACTTTGGTGATGAAAGATAGGGCTGAGGAAATCAGACTCGTTGTAGATTGATCTATATATGAATTTTCGGCGAATTTTGTGTATGTGACAAAGTTTTTTAAAAAAATTTGAAAATGTGCAAGATAAAAATATGAAAAATGAAGACACAAAATTAATTTGAAAAAATTACATTCTTTGTCAATCCAAACATCCTTGCCCAAGTTCACTTTTCTCGCTGCGACCTACACACATCATCTCTTACCGCAAATCTCACGTCAATTGCACGTTAACATACCTCGAGAGCGACTTCGGTGGGATCACCGACTATTCGTACTCGCTGCGGCTCGGCGCTCTGGTTGGCTCCTTTCCGTTTTCAATAGTTCTTCTCAGAAGTGGTGTCTGTTCTGAGCTTCTACAACGAATCAGTATCTTTTTTAACATAAATTATTTTATCAGAAAATGTTTAAACATGAATCATAAAATAACATTTTTATGTTTAAAGACCAGAAAAATAAAAAAAATAAAAAAATTCGAGAAAAACTGACGGCTCGCGGTTGATCGATCTGTTCATGCTTCTGCTCATGCTTTTGTTCATACTCTTGCCCATCTTTCCCTTAAAGTTTCCATTCTCATTGGATTCTGGCTCTTTCAGCTCACCGTTGTTGCAGAGTGCTCTGATCATAATTAATTTCTTCAAGCCTTGTGGGACTTGGTCAGGAAATACGTTGGTGCCGTCGCATTTTATCCTGTGAAATTTCGGTGGAAATTCAATGTGTGTCTTGCGTAAGATTTTGGATGTGCAGCAGAGCTGCGAAAGGTGGGTGAACACCGCACCAAAGCTGTGCACAAATAAACAACACACTATGCCACAACATGAAAATGTCAGAGCCAGACAACATCAAATTCAAAAGAAAAAATCTGAATTTTTGTTGAAATTTCTCACTTTCCAGAAGGGTTGTATCCGCTACCGGTAATGGTGTATTCTTTTCCTCCAACAAACATCTCTTCTGCCTTCATCTTGCCCTCGGTAAGGGTACCTGTCTTATCAGCACAGATCACGGTAATGGAACCGAGAGTCTCCACAGCGGACAATTTACGTACGATGGTGTTACGCTTGGCCATGCGAGTGACACCGAGAGCAAAAGTGACGGTGACCACGGCGACGAGACCTATGACGTCATGAGATTGGGTTGAGATATCATAATTTTGGGTGGCCACGTCATACCTTCCGGAATGACAGAAACTGCTAGCTAAACTGACACCGACCTTGATCCATTCGATGACTTTCTAAGCATGTCAAAATTTCTTCAAAAATTCTGCGAGATTTCTTTGAAAAATGTGTGAAAATTCTATGTCTCAGATTGACTCACATCTTTGGGGATGGGGCCCTTGAGGTGTTCTCTGATGAGCGCAATACCGACCACGGACCCACAGAGAATTATACTGTAAATTTCAATATGACTGGTTGTAGACACATCACTTCAGAAATCGTGCAACCCCAAAATTTCCATGAAAATTATTATTACGTAAAGATGATCATCCTCTTTCTGAGAAATTTCAGCAAAATTCCAAACAAATTTTTTGGTGTGAAATTTCGATGAAATTTCAGTGAAACTGCACGACATACCGCGAATGACAAGAGTTGACATGTATCCCATATTTCTACGGTCAGCTTTCCTCAAGTGCTCTGCGTCTTTTTTTTCTTCTCCGGCTTCAGCGCGGTGGTTTGCGTCTTCATTGGTCATTGTTCTGGATGTCTTCTCGATGGGTGTTGACTCTCCTGTCAATAGCGCTTCCATGACTGCAGTGTGTCAGTGGTTGCCTCTGTGAAAATTCGTCAAAATTTCACCTTGCATGTTGAGAACATTGAACATACGGAGATCGGCAGGGATCTGACTTCCTTCTTCCAAAAGAACCACATCTCCAGGAACAATCTACAAAAATTCCATCAGTTTTCAAAACACTTTGACTGTCTACAACGAGACGACCCCACCTCCGCAGATTTTATGGTCATGTTCTTTCCATCGCGCATCACATTTGAAGATGGCGTGTTGAATGATTTTAGTGATTGAAGTGCCTTTTCTGCTTTCCACTGTTGGATAAATCCGATGGTGACGTTCATCACGACCACCAGGAAAAGTGTACCTGTTTTGTGTCAGAAAAATATTCATCATAAAGTTGAATATTTCTTATGGCTTTGTGCGAGTTTTGCCGCACAAAAGAGGTTTGTGCATCAATGGATGTAAAAATAATCATGAGCTACAAAGGAGATCGCGGTAAAATGATCCGCTGCAGCAATAATCATCCAGTTACAATGTTGAGCTGTTTCATGCAAGTTATTCAACATTATTCATCAGCTTGAGACGTAGATCTTTAAATGGCCAAATGTGAGCAACCACAAACATGTCAAAGAACTATCCACGGGCGCAAATGGAAACGACCTCATTTGAAGAATCCTCTGACCCTCAAACTTTCTGGGTGTCTTCTGTTGTTCATATGCCTGGAAAGTATCTAAGAAGACCGCCCAAATGTTGTAGGCGTCTTTCTGAAAGAACAGAACGGGAACGTCCCAGCTCCTCATCGGTTGCCGATTCTACAGTCGTGAGATTCTCAATGTGATTTTGAGAATGTGAAAAACTGACCTGTGAATGTGATAAGAGATTTAAATCGCTTGCTGAGTGTCCCTTTTGAGTCATTGAAATCCTTCAACTTTTTATCTTTGCATAGAATGAAATGGTCTACGTTATCGACAAATCGCATTTTTCCTGGAAATCGCTTTTACAAAGTGTCTTTTTCACTTTTTCGACGCCAAATCCAAAGCGGCACGACTCCGGTCAGGTAACTAACGATATGCCCGACTTCTTTTTGAGAGAGTCGGTGCTCATTTCATTCTGTTTTCTCCTTTTGCTCCATTTCTAACGAACTCTCAGGTCTCTTGGTTTCATCTTAGTTGTCTGAAGATTCTACATCGAGCCATTCCAAAGGTAAGGATGTTCAACCGCACGCTGGACCTCTCATTTTTTGAAATGTCAATTCTATCATTTTTACATTTTTCTGACTCTTCCACAGCTCGTCCATATTGTCTCGTTGCTGATTACTGCCACTACTTCACCATCTTCAAGGTAAGTTCATGTGCTCAAATTGAACGCTTGGCTCCTCAATCTTCTTATCTTCTGACCGTCATTTTAGAAGATGACAGATCCTAATTTACCCGACATGCGAACTCGTATTAACAGTCTTGTCCTAACTCTGGCTGAGAAGACCTGGGCTCAGAAGGAACTGGATGCCCGCCCATACCTGGCAACCACATGGACCTCTGAGGCAGATGATGGCCAACTGAGAGCCTTCATCAAAGCATCTGCTGCTCAGACCACCACAGCCGGTGAGTAGACGTCGAAATATTCTCTCTGTTCTCGTCACGGTGTCTCCGGGCCTACCGGGCCTTGGCTTGCTTTCTTGATCTTGAAGAATCTTTTTTTTGTTCTTTTGGGGTGTCTTAAAGGACTCTGGCCTGCATCGCGGCGCGTTACGGGGTTGTGCAGCTGCGAAATTTGTTTTACGTATTTTGCGTTTTGGGTTTGTGCAGTTGTCGCCGCTATGCGACCGAAAATTTGTAATATATTGAAATCTTTATATCTATTTGTGGTGTTGCTGGCCTCTCAGGCTCATGCTCGCATGAGGAACAAAAAGATATTACATCAAAATTCACAGAAATATCTTTTTTGTGTTCTTTTAGAGTGTGTTCTTGTCGCAGTGTCTTTGAGGCCAAAAGGCCTGTAGCTTGCACTGTAGCAGTGTTATGGTGTCGCGCAGTTGTGCGGAAATTCACACAAATTTCAATTTACGTGTGAACAACCTTTTGTGATATCTTTGAGACAAAAAATTCTCATGTTGCGTCAGTCACGTGAAGTTTCTATCCAATTTACACACCTGCAAATTAATGCTCTTCTATGACATCTGACTGACATGTATGACAGGTAACACTGGTGAGTGTACAATCCCTTTTTCTTTCCCATGGGTTCCCTCTTTGGAGTGTGCATTCTTGTTGTAATGTCTTTGAGGCCCAAAAGGCCCTTTAGGCATGTGTCGCAGCACATCACAGGGTTGCATAATTGTGTGATTTATGCATTTCTGACCTCTATAATTTTTTGTTCTTGTGGTAAAAATCTGTTTTGTTCTTTTGGGGCGTCTTTGAGGCCCAAAAGATCGTCGTATTTTTGACCTCTAAAATTTTTATCGTTCTTTTGTGGTGTCTTTTAGAGTCACAAAACAGCGCTCAGCTTGCACTGCAGCAGTACAGTCACTTGAAATTTCTCACAAAGTTCATTTTAAATATTAACAAGAATGCAAATTATTTTTTGTGGTGTCTTTGGGACCAAACATTTCCTCATGTTGCATCTGTCTGCCTTCCAGGATTGTTTTGGCAGAATTGCTCTTACTTTTTCAATCACTAATCTAGGGGGTACCTAAAGTGATATAGATTTATCTCATGAAGAGGTGTTAGATTTTATCTTCACGCGTCTATCCAAGCTCCGAGTACCCTTCCGTTCAAAGGAAGAACGATTAGATCCTGCTAGGGCTCCACCAGCAGGAGAGGAAACTGCAATAGGATGGATGATATATGGCCGAGATGAGAACATCAAGGATTTCTATCGACACGCCATGGACCGAAGAGATACGCGACAAAAGGCTGGGGTAAATGAAGGGTAGAATCATCAATTATCGAAATAACCGGTTGGATTGAGTAATGACCCAAACAGTTCTCCCAAAAATAATAGAGGATTTGGGGCACAAGGATACATAGGCAATGGAAAAACTACCTATGTTGGTTTAGTCTGTCGCGGGAACAGGATGCATTTATGCGAAGATCCCGAATTGAAAGAGGAGTTCAGCAAGGCTGGAGTTTCAATGGTCACCTACAACTATCTGACACAAGTTGAACCGTGGGAGCAGAGGGAACAAGCATTCAGTATAACACTCAGGGCTCTATACGGGTAAGAACCAATAAGTTACCACCAATCTTGACTAATCTTGAAAGATACTTTGTCGACATCAAGATGACATACAGTGATTTTGCCACTGTCATACTCCAAGAGAAAGTCAGATTCAAATTGTCTGCCGTGGTCGCAGCCGTGCTCAAAGACGGAGCGGCTTGTATGCTTTTAAGCCTTGACGAGCCCATGAAGTTGCACGATACAGAGCCAGTCTTTTCTGAGATTGGTGCGTGCCTCAACAGGTACAAAAATTTCCACATCATCGTCTCCACCCTCGCATGGACCAAGATGCAAACCGATGGCTCCCTCACCTCATTGTCTGATCGTCAGTATGATTCCACAAAGCTAGCTCCCATCAAGGTAGAAGACATGATACAGAACTTTGAGTCAATATTGAAGAGGATTCGTAAACCACTATTACACTCTATGATTCTAGGATTAAATGTTGCTCCACGTTGCTGCTTCAGACTCTTTCAGGCCATTGAGAAAGTAGATCATGTTGCAGACCCCGAGGTCATATTCCGAGATTACGCGGTAGATATATTCCCATCAAATACATAATATGATATCTCTAACGCATTTTAGATATTCGAGGCTAGCACCCTCTCAACTATGACTTGGGATCACATCAAATTTGCTATGAATAGTTATGAAAAGAAGCCCATCACAGAATATGTAACCACAATAAGTAAATCAACAATAATTTTGTCTCGCATTTAACTTGATAATTGTTTGTCGTAAACTCAATAGACTTGAGGGAAAACGAAGACCAGAGTAGTTTGCAGAAAAATATTACTTTTTAATATCGCGAAAATTAGCCCTTTAATTGTTATTTTCTTGTATTTTGCAAAACTTGGCAAAAATGCGGATTCCCTCAAGTCTAATCTCCTGCAGATGCCAATAAACCAATTAAGTTGTCTGTACGGGAGAGTGTTGCAGCGGGAGTATTTGTAGGGTCATATCTCTTCGCAGATACTACAATTGAGATTGCCATACAACCATTATTAATACATAAATGGATTGCACAGCAGGGAGATGTCATCGGAAATCGACATGATTTTGCGCAACATATGAGGCTGGCCACCGAAGCGTAATTATTCATTATCATTTTCAGGAGTTTGACCCCTCACTCATAAATAGATGTTTTAGCATTATCGGGACTCCGTTTGAAGCATTCTGGATTCATACACTGTGCTCAGTTATACTGTCCACTGAACCTGGCCAGCAACCTCGATTCATAGAGCTGACCCACATGGGAAATTCCGCAACGGTCGTTCCTGATGGAATCACTACTATCCCTATTATCCGTCACTCAGATCAGAATATACCTCTTCATCTAGATGCAGTGAGTGGTCATCAAATTAAGATGACTTATTGAATGACTGTTTTCATTAGATCATTAATTGCGGACCCCAACTCCATCTGGGGCATAGTGCAAATCCTGGTTGTGAGTCCTGCCTAATTTATGGTGACACCCTTTGGATCTTCGAGAATAAATCGAGTGCCGTGACGACAGCCGTTCCAGACCAAAAGATGCATGAGATAAAGGAAAAGGTCATAGCAACAATTGCACAACTCGAATCTAGGAGCGCCAGGAGTGAAGTAGAAGATCCACAGCCACGCACTTTTTACGGTTTTATATCTTTACGCCCCCTTGCAACTGGGACCAAAGTCTTTCATGACTTAATAACAAAGAATTTCAAGAGCCCCGGACAGTGGAATATTGTCCCAGCAGAAGGGGGGATCAACAGCCCATCTGTGGTGTATCAACATATCAAAAAGGCAAGTAACAGAGTTATATTCTCGAAACCTACCATGAAAAACAATATGTATTGTTTCTGACACTAGCAGTTTCATGAGTTTCAAGTTCTTGATTTTGAGCAAGTTGTCCGCTGGCTACCTCCCACCATGAAACATGCACCGGAGATAGCAGAAGCACTAAATACATGGAGAGATGAGACTAGAGAAAGCAAGAAGGCCAAGCTTGATTTGAGATAATGGGACACTATCAACAGACAACACAAATATATAAATATAATCAAAAAAGATGCAAAATCTTAATAAATAAGAAGCAATAGCCTGAAATCAGGCCCAAGCACGAGTCTTCTTGGTGAATTTGTCAGGCAAATCATGACTATTATGCCCAGATTGCTGCTGTGCTGTTGGCCTCGGCTCATCTTTACGGGTGTTACGGGATACGTAACTTGAAATCTCACAGAAAAGTCTTCTCTGGTTGGTTGATACATAGACGGCTGTGTCATCTAGATAGAATCCTTTATCAGTACCGTCCCCTACATCGAAATCTTCATTGTTTGTGGTTGGAGGTTACCAGATCCTTCTGGATATTTTGGTCTGTCATCTTCAGGCTGGCGTAACCATTTGACAACTTCTTGAAAATATGTATCCTCTGAATTAGCAGTCCTGATATTATCATCAAGCTGTTTATGAGGTAATTGAGGATCTTCATATTTTGAAATTGCTAAAAATAGCAAAGGGTTGAGGATGGCAAAAAAAAAAGAAATTAATAAATGCTTTATTTTTTCATCAGTACAACTGCACCAAGTAATGCTGCGGCACCCAGGCCAATGCTCAGAGGCATACTCAGAGACTGACCTATAGATTTGACAGCGCCCAAGCCAGCATCAACTGTGTGGTCTATAGTGCCTTTAAAAAAAAAGAAATTAATAAATGCTTTATTTTTTCATCAGTATAACTGCACCAAGTAATGCCGCGGCACCCAGGCCAATGCTCAGAGGCATACTCAGAGACTGACCTACAGATTTGACAGCGCCCGAGCCAGCATCAACTGTGTGGTCTATAGTGCCTTTAATGCCGTCAAATTCATGGCGCCATAAACTGCCTATGCCACTGGTCAAGTCGCGCGCATCTTGGTGTATTGTTGTGACTGCAGACTTCAGTTCGTGACCAACACCTTCTGCGGAGTGTTGTATAGTTGGCCAAACTTTTGTTTTTATTGTATTCCAGCCGCTTGTTGCGGCGCCAGACACAGTGGACTTAACTTTATGCCAAGTGTCAGACAGCCTCCTGCCAAAATTGTTGAAGAAAGTACTGAAACCCATTGTGTATACAATTGGCGACATATCTGCTGGCATAAATAATTTATTGTATATACTCGGCGACTGCATTCTCTGAAGTGTCTTCTGCAACACTATGTACATCCTTGCGAATGTAGCCTAGAACTGCTTGTAGATTGCAGGCGGCGTTACGGTTGACAAGGCACACGTTCACATAAACACCAGGCAGCTCCATGGCGGCTTTTACAACATGTTGTATTTTTGCCAAGTCAAGCTGCAGCTTAGTATGATGCTTTATTATGATCAGCGAATGGCAGTGTACAGATGGGTTTGTGTTGGTGCCAAGTTCGACTGTAGATTCAATGTTGATACTATCAATGAGGTCACTTCAGCCATCCCCTTTGTACTTTATGTACTTTGTGGCGCCTTTCATCAGTGCTGAGATTACACCGCAAAATTTTCGGCAGAATGGCTCAAACTCTTGGCTGATAGGCTGGACTTGTTGGTTTGTGTTGATTGTGAGCAGGAAATTGCTATATGTATTGGTACGGCTTAGTTTCTTGGCCTTAGGTACTTCAGCCATATTAGGGTCAGCTATGTTCAGTTTTGTGATGATAACTGGCGACATCTCTATATTATGTAGGATATTCTTTTTCTCTATACATGTTTGCAAGCAAAACTCTTTACGGCATTTGCAGTCTGTTGCGCAACTAATTCACTGCCAGCCCCGATGGCAAAGTTGGGCATAAAATCAACATCTGAATTTGCAGTAGCCTTCAATAAGCCATATGTGGCAAGCCCAAAACAAATAATTTCTCAGCCTCAGCCCCACAAATAAAAAACAGCGGCTTCAGCAAAAAGCAAAACGGCTCCTCTAAAAAGCAAAACAAAAGTTGGAACACTAGATTCTAACTGTCTTGCACATCACACAGAAAATATGTCATAAAAATCCATTCAAAGGATCAACTAAATATGAAACACATAAACACCAGTTTTATGTTGAGTTCTCCCATTCCAGTATAGTAGATCTTGGAATCTCTCCTGCTGGTTCAAAGGTATTAGATGTGTTAGTGTATAGCCGCTTAGACTGCTCGGTAAGGTCGAGGGTTTGACGCTTGGTGCCGACACAACCGCAATCCTGCGAAGTGCGATATTCCACAGAATTTCACAATGAAACAAGAATCCTGATTGGGTCCAACTGAATTCTGCGAGAGTCGCAAATACTTCGACCGGGTGTCTGGCGCCCATGACACGGACACGCTTAAATGCAGTCACGGTTGGAACCCGCAAGGGGGACACTCAAGCTATAAATACATGACACGGTCTAAATAATTGCGACAGGGCACAAATAATCTCGCTGATCACGTGACCAGTGAGACGACGGCATAAGGTACAAATAATCTGGCCGATCACGTGACTAATGGCGGCGCGGATCGGGGCACAAATAAACTAGCAGGTCACGTGACCTACGGAAAATATATTTTTTTTATTTTGTAACAAGTTCCACCTGGGCCCACTTAAGGGCTCTAATATAGGGTGGTACCCCCCGGTTTTGGCCCCGGCTGGCCTATTCAGACTCGACGTTGGAATCACGGTCTCTGTGGGTGGTGTTCTCTCGCTCTCTAGGTCCTGGGGCACCAAAGTTGGTGCAGCTGTGTGTGGCATCGCTGGCACGTTCCTGGCCGCATGTGCGGCATCTCTAGCCGCCCATATAGGTTGCGCTAATTTGCACAGTCCATGTTTGAAAATGCGCCATTTTGCGGCGTCTCTAAAGTAGTGAGGGATATGTTGACGATGGACTGCCGCTATCCATCTATCGTCTCCATGAGTAGCGCGTGCGCTTTGGGGTTCCCAAGGATGTGTTTGGTGAACCATCTGTGGATCTGATCATGGCAATTGGCGGAAGACATGTTTCCAGTTGGTCGGTTGAAAATTTAAATTCAATCGTAACGGTCGTACCGGTTTTAACGGTCGATCACGTGACTAACGGGCTTCCACTTTGCAGACTATTCAGAATTTCCCAATTTGCTCAGTCCGAGAAAGAGTGTAGAGATCTGCATATCATACTTTGAAAAATCTTGATCTCTCTACCCATGGATCCCAACCAACACCCAGTTCCTGCCGCAGATGTACGTATACTGAATGTCCTCTGTGTTCGCGCAGTTTTAAAGTGTTGTAGGTTGTCAACCCGGTTGACAATGGAGATATGGATTTAGACATCGATGCTTTGATTGATGCCCTTCCCGTATTGTGACCTACGGAAAATATTCAGAGCGGCTGGCGGGTGCCCGTAAATGTCCGGGTTAAAGACCCAGTAGGATTGCCGTCAGCGCAGAGACATACACACAACAGGCATTGAATCCCGCCAAATCTAAGGAACTATAGCAGGCTGTCTGGGGCCAATATCCGGAGGGTGCCACCCTAAATTAGAGCTCTTAGATGAGTCCGGGTGGCATTTGAGATTAAATAAAAAAACTAAAATAAAAAATTAGATGTGTTAGTGTATCCTAATCATTTGATTTCATAATATAACATATTATTGACAGTTTTCTGGCTGACTATCTTCTCTATTTCCCATTCTTCCTGTAATTGGTTTAGATTATATTATATGTGTGATACTACATACTTGTTCAGTTGAACCATGCTTTTCTAGATCTTCAATTATCTTTGTAATACTTTCAGCTGTTCTTATAGATAATGTCCCATCTTGATTCAATTTTACATTGTTCATAATAGTCATGGACATTGGAACTTCTAAAGATTCTGAAGTATCAGAAATATAATAATAAGAGTCTTCAGCTATTTCATATTTAATTCCTATCCACACTCTTTCATCATTATCTTGTTCCTCTATTTTAAGAGAATATCAAACACATCTTTTTTCCGAAATAATCAACAACAGCAACCACAGGTCCAATGGACTATGGAACTCCCCAAAAACCCCCAAACAAACCAAACGCTCGCTACAGCCAGTAGCAACAGGTGTTTGGTGCACCTGCCTCCAACCAACTGCAAAGTCGGCGAGGAAACCTCTTTAGAGAAAGCCGTGGTTGAAACCCGAAAGGGGGACACAAGATATAAATTAAATAACTCCCCAATGGACAGAATGGAAGAAAACCCAACATTCATCGATCTCAAGAACAATAATATGGAAATAAGAAACAATTGAACTCACAATGGATCACAATCAACACCCACAGACAACACAAAGAGAATATATAGGACCAGACTATTCGAAAAAACGCAAAACAAGATGTTAAAGACCGTCCACCCTAACTCCGGACAGAATTTCAATATGAGAAAATAGCAGGAAACCAGCGACACACTGGAACCCAAAGCTCTCAACATCCAAATAATATGAATATAACTGTAGTCGATGTTAACCACATAGCTCACATTGAAGAGGCGATCATCGAAAGACAAAAAGAACAATTAGCGGAAAAGATCACGAATGATGAACCTCTGATGAAAAAAGCCAAACACATGCAGAATGACAACGAATTTTTAGATTCACTATGGACCAAACTACGCACAAAACCAACCCACCAAGAAGTATAAGCATGGACACAATCAAGTCGACAACATGGCTGCAACCACCACGAATTGGAAACAGAGCAGGAAAGGTAAATTGATGGAACACACAACATCAAGGAAAAGAAGCACAAATATTACTGATTTTTTCCCTGCATCTACAACCAACACACAACAAGGATCTACAACAACAACGCACCTAGACCAGGAAAGACTAAGCTCATTCAAAGCCTATACACTGAATACACAACAGGGGCTCACATACAAAATAAACGACATAATGGACGAAATTGAGAGCAACTTGGTGGACATAGCACTCATCACGGAAACGGGTCTAAACGCCAACACATACAGAGATAGACGCACGGGGCTAGCAGCTGAGAGGAAAGGCTACAGGCTAATAACAGGCCATATTTGGACAATAAAGCATCACACCTACTATTCATAGTCAAGAAAAATGTCACAGTGGAAAAACAGATAATATACAAATCAGGAAGAATGATTGCACTGGACATACTCACCATCAATGGACCTATACACATAATGGGAATATACCACGCACTTGACAACGAGACAAAAGCAAAGACCATAACAGAAATAAAAAACTGAAAAAAACAATATAACAAGGCTACTATTATAATGGGAAATTTTAACGAGCTAACACACCCATATGACAGCAGCTCCTATGATAAAAACGGACAAAAAATTCACATCCAAAAATACAGCGGCACCCTCCACCACAAACTGAACAAATGGGGAATGGTAGACCTGAAAACTCATATGAATGGGGATACAACAGAACACACCCACGTTCAAGAAACAACAGCAGGATCGTGCAGAAGCAGAATCGACTACATATACAGCTCCCCAGATATTGCAGAAAAATGCACAAACTTCACAACACTATACAACTCTACCATCAAGTCCGACCACATCCCAATACTAGTAGGACTATCTACAAAGATCCAGAAGGACGAGAAATTGGACAGGACCAGATTCAACCCGCGAACAAAGAACCCCAAAAAATGGGCGAAATGGAGAGAGGAAGTATGTGACAAAATGAGTGAACTAATTGAAACAGAACTAAACAATAAAGACAACAAACTAAGCAACGACAAACTACTCCAGAAGTTCAATAGCATCATCACTACAGCTGCAGATCACCACCTCCACGCAGAAGACACCCAAGAGTCACCTTTCACTTAGCCATACGGGACAACACTGAAGCACAAATAGCCAAAAAGAATGCACATGAAGAGTGGGTGAAATGGAAAAACGGAACATCCAACAACCAAGAAGCATACAAGAAAGCCGACAAACAACACAAAATAATCAAGGTAAGGATTATACAGCAAGTACAAAAGGAACAGTGGAGCAGGACCGAACAAAAAATAGCTAAGAACAATGGAGACCTGTTCAAAATACTGAGACACGTGGGAAAAAAAGCACAGAGAACATCTGAAAGACCCAACATAGTAGCCACATCCGACGGCAACACCACCACGGATCCCAAGAAAGTAGCAGCAGCTTTTCAAGAAGAATGGAACAAACTGTACAGCAACGCCACACAAGAAAAAACAGAAGGAATATGGCTACAATACGTTAAAAAAGGAGAATACGGGCACATACTGAAGCAACATGTAGACGAAAACACACTAAGGAATAAAATAAAAAAATTGAAAAATGACAAGAGTGCTGGAGAGGATGAGATTTTTAACAAATTTCCTAAAACATTTGGATGACGACGGCATAGACATACTACAGAAGATCATTAATGATACTATCATGAACAGGACAGTCCCACAGGCATGGAGAACATCCATCACTACCATGCTATACAAGAAAGGAGACAAAACAGACCCAATGAACTACCGCCCATAACACTACTAAACTGTGCATATAAAGTGTACTCATCAATCCAGACAGACAGACTAAATGAATGGATAAATAAACACAACATTATCAACGAGAATCAATTTGGTTTCAGAACTGGCAGAGACACCTCAGATGCGGCACTAAGACTCTTTGCTTGCATCAGCAACACAATGAGCACCAACAAATGGCTACACGTGATATTTCTAGACATAGCAAAAGCTTATGATAGCGTACAACACTGGGCCCTGCAACAAACACTAAAGGTGTATGGCCTTAGCAACGAAGATGTACACCTAATAATGGACATAGTGACTGGATACTCCACAAGACTTATGATGAATGAAGGCACCACGGACAACATCAAAATCACAGCAGGTCTGAGACAAGGAGATGGGTTATCCCCAATCCTGTACTCCCTCTTCCTAAACCCGCTGCTTGAATGGATACAAGCCACAGCGATAGATTCATACCAGATCGGATCTGAAAGATACAACGGGGGGGGCATATGCAGACAACATGTCACTGATCAGCCATACTAAAGAAGGGATCACACAAAGAATGGACATGGTTCAACAATTCATGACACATAATGATATCAATATAAACACATCAAAAAGCAGCTACCACTGGCGCGGAGACACTGAAGACAAAGCAAACATTCAACACAAGGGAGAAACTAGACGAACAAGGCGAATACGGAATGTTCACATACCTAGGATGGACCACAAACTGACAAAGCCTATTGGTATGCATTTAGAGGGCTAAAAAACCTATATACGGAGAACACAGCTGCCTTTGTAAACCACACAGTAGAACGGATACTGAACGACAATGTGGCTACCAATGCACTCAGAGCCTATATGATCAGGGAAAGCAGCAGATGCATGAAAAAACTGGGCATTGAATTAGCGGATGGTAGAAACAACAACATTGCTAGTTAGCAATAAAAAGATGCTACATTGAAGACTTGACTGAAACAAGTAAGTTACCTTCAATTTTGCATCTTGCCGGGCCGGCAAGATGCAATCTAAACCACTTGTATATTTAAGGTTGCAAAAAATTTTGCCTGTAATGTATCATCTTGCCGTGACGGTGAGATGAACACATTTCAAAAATCTTGCCGTGATGGCAAGATGATATAGGCATACGTCGAATAGTGTAGTCTAAATTGATGCTATAATTCAAATGTTTGGCACATTATTATGAAGCCAAAATTTTTGCTCCAAAACACATTTTTTGTATTTTAATTGAAAATGCTGAATTTTGATTTAAAAATCTAAATTTAAAGAAGACCTCAATCAAAAAATAAGTTTTTATTAAATTTTGCTAAAAATGATGTTTTGGATTTTTTTCTGAGCAGTGTTGCTGATTTTATGCTGTTGTGTCATATAGTCTTAAATTATTAGAGCAGCAGTTGATACATATTGAACAGTCATTTTTTTACAATCCACTGCGATAGCAACAACTTAGAAATACTGTACATACATCAGAATCTTGTCTATTACTGCCAACAGCAATTTTCAGATTTTTTGTATAAAGTAGTTGTGAAACATTTTTACTAGCAGTATTTAACCAATTTTTTGCATACACACTTGTTATAATTGAGTGCCTATGATAGTGACCATTATAGCCGTCATATGCCGCGCGCGGCATTTGTATTTACACGTCTGTGGTGATGGTGATGGCTCAATTATTTGGGCCATCAATCTGTAAATTTTTGTTTTGGGGTTTAGGGTTTAGTGCCGAAAAAATTCGAATTCACTGCAGGGATCGAACTCAGAACCTTATAACAGACAGTCTGATCGCATAATTCACTGTTCTGATGCGCTCTGCAATGCACTCTGACGACAATAAAACAGCTATCAAAATAATGAAATGATTGCATGAAAAAAGTGAAATTCCTGCCAGATACCCAGCTCAATTAATTGGGCCATCACTAAAATCTTATATAGCGTTATGCCGCGCGCGGCATATGTGTGGCAAGTGATGGCACTTATTAAATCAATATTAGAGTACAATTATCTCTGTTGCTGCACGCAGCAAACAATTATTTTTTCTCTTGCAATAGTTTTTCTCATTGCTTCATATTGGCCTGTGATTTTTTATCTCACCATGGTGACATCTCTCTGTTTACACCACGACGCTATGCACACGCAATGCCGCCAAATTGTAATAAAAGTATACATCTCACCTATATGGTGAGATGTCGAATAAACACAAAGTGGCGTAATAATGAGTGTCTATTTTAGCAGAAATTTAAAATCGTTTCACATACACTATATTCTAATGAATTCAGAGCCCCAGGAGCAATCGGAGCTCATAGACTTAAGCAACGCTGATTGCAATGATCAGCTTTTTGAATCAGATACCCCAGGACTCATTAATTTGGCATTGAAAATATATGTTGCGCCAAAATGGAACATTGCATGGGGAATACCGCCTCAAGTTGGGACTGAGTCAAAACCAATAAATGAACTGACGGCAAACGATCATTATCTGGTAAGTCATATGACCTGATAGAAAATGCTAATTCTGCAGATGAGCATCACATATGCAGAAATGTCGAATCAATGTGATGACAGTCATTTGAAAGACTCACAATTTGACTTATGTAGGTGATTGGAGCTTTGACCATGTTACTCAAATGCACAGGTCAAATCAGACCCGTCACATTGAATGGTCTCAATTTGTTATTGGAAACGTTTTTGAAAATTACCAAGGGACAACATTTGACCATACTCAAAGAGCACCCTTTATTGGTCAGCAAAAACGAACACAACAATCGCTACAAGATAGTAGCAGGTAATGCTCGTGTGGTTCTGATACATAACATGTATGATGTTGTTTATCTCACCGTCACGGCAAAACCCATATTGATAGAACTGCAGGTTAAAGAACAAGATATTTACAATTTACAATTCTCAAGGCAAGGTGATAACCGATAAGAAAGACTTGGTTTGGGATGTGCGCATCAGTAGAACGCACATTTGCAACAATGTCATTAAGCTGTTAGGAGTTGCAGCTGGAGAACATTCATTCCTTTCTGGTCTTTTTTAAATAAATCAATTGGCAAGTTGTAGACTGCCAGTTGAGAAATAAACAAGGCAGAAAGAGCTCTGCACCAGCCACACTAGAGAGTCCTTTTTTATTAGTCCTATCTTGACCCCAGTGCCTTCCAGGAGTTCCCCTTCCAGTAGTCCTTGCCCCTTTCTTGTGAGAGCCCTAACATTCTCTTTCTCTTCTCATAAAAGGGTCTTTGACCTCTAAAACACTCACACAGACATCCAAACGTCCTCTACAGACCTTGGATACGCTCGGTTACGCTCGGACACGGTCTTCAAACCTTTCAAGAAAAGTGTGATCCACGCAATACGCGATCACATTTAATCTACTAACCTTCTCATTTCATGATTGGAAGTTTGCCTTAGCAACTGAAGATTTCACTCGCCTCTTGTCAGCACGAAATTCGCCTTACTTTGGGCCCCCCTTTATAATAAAATATAAAGTTGTGATCGATTTTGTCATCACGTAATTTTCACATTTTTCTCTCTAATTGAGAACTTGTGAGTAATTGACCCCTGTCATTGCATTGTCAAAGTATTTTTAGATCACGTAGTAACGTGTCTAGAACATTCTGGGCAATTTTCGCGGTTTTCTATCGACATAGAGCTGAGAACAAAAATCAAATTCATATTGCAACTTGTTGAATTTCTCGAAATTTCCGTATTGCAGCACAATCAACTGTACATCGGAAAAATTGCTCATATCTCACAGTGAATATGAGTGATAACGACAACAACAACACCATCCAAGATGGACAACAACCTGGAAACAGCCCAAAAGAAATCAGCTTCAAATGTCAACCCCAGCTAGGGATAGTGGTGTGTTCAATGGAGTACAACCAATGTCACTCTTCATGTCACCTATGCCAGAAGCTGTACAGCCTCAATCAGCGGTCAAATCAAGCGGTCAGGCAACAAAGACGACTGTCCATTTACGGACCCAGTGACAGCTAGAACTTGGATGGTTCCAGGCTTCATTGTACGTGGTTGCACTCAGTACAGCAACGACACAAACCCAGAGGAGCGCAAGGCAATTGCAAAGCTCAAAACACCAAAGCTTTAATTGAGTACCTCAACGCAATAGATTGGTACAAGCACATCCTGTACAAGGATACACGCCTTGCAATTCGTCTTTTCACCACAAATTTGGATGGGTACTTCAAACCAATGGTCAACGCATATTTGTCCCAATCAATCATTTATTGGGATGAATTTATTGCAGAATTTTGGCGTCAATTTCGTGATCCAACCTCACAGCCTAAGGCAACAGACAAACTTATGGACGCCCAACAGCAGAAGGGTCAAAAAGTTCATCAATTCATTGCGTGGGTGAAGAACACAGCTTTACGCGCCTGCATTACGGATACCAAAATGCTCAGTCACATCATCTACAAAGGTGTTCTTCCAGAGATTGTCAACGCATCAAAAAGCCAGCACCAGATCACGGCTTCACCTTTGAGGAAGCCTCAACCTGGGCACTTGAAGCTGAGAAATCATTTGATCAAATTCTCTATGCGGTCAACTCTCGTACAGGTGGTAATAACAACCGCAACAAACGCAAAGACACACACAACAATCTGGTCGCTGCAATCGCACCACCATCTTTTGCAAAAAACAAGGGACCATCTTCAAACAACAATAACAACAACAACAACAACAAAAAACAAAAAACGGTGGAAAAAACACGTCAGCCTATGGGTACACCCACTGGCATCTTGTACCTCGTCTACAACAAGGCCAAGAACAGTCACACACTTCACCCAGAGATCAAAAAGTATCGTGAGTCAAAGAACTTGTGCCTCAGATGTGGAGCAGGAAATCACACAGCAGACAACTGCAAAGTCAACCTCACAAACACAGACCCTTCACTCGTCAAAAAGGTTGCAGAGGACTTCGAAATTCAGGTCCCTCTCAATATCATCAGGTCAGAAGTCAAAAACAACAGAATGGTAGCGTGGAGCTTTACAGCAGAGTCAAACGGGACTACGTCAGTCACAGATGTCTCATTGACACTGGTGCGTTCAGAAACTATGTCAGGCATCGACATTAAAATACAGTAACAATATCATGTGCTGTATATCTTTATTATAATACACGTTATATATATATATATTAATTAATATCAATATATATATAATTCTCCAAATCTACAACATCCAATAGGAAAATAGGAAGGTCCGCAAGTGTTCCCAGAATGGCCGTTACGCGGCAAAATAAACACTTGAAGTTTCTTACATCAAGTTTGCATCTTCTCCTTTGTCTTTATTCTTCTCCTTCCCTTTGTCATCCATTGTAAGTATCTCCATTCTTTATATTCTTCAAGTTGGTCCCTTGCAATGGACCCTGGCGGGCGTAATTTTATACATTCTCAAGGAGATGCTCAAGAATGGCCTCCTAGAGAGGTTGACACTGGTCTCTTCGCTGCTTCGGCACAAGAGCCAGGTCGTGATTCTGTGGGTTGTCTTATGACAACTGCAGAATCACATTTGTCTACTGCGGTAGACACAGACACTGTGCCTCTTGCTGCTTCGGCACAGAGGGCAGGTTGCGGCTCTGTGGATCGTTTTAGGACAATCACAGAAATGCATTTAGAGTTACTCTCTAAAATGCAACCGCATCGCTTGAATCGTCGAGTAGAGGTATCTAGGACGGCTAAGTCCTACTCTACTAATCGAGATTCGGTGCAATCTTTATTGTTGGACAGTAATATTGCCCAACGATTTAGAGGTCCTGCATTTGTCAGCAGTGACAAACCCTTGGCATTGTCCAAGCGCAATTCATCACATGTTGAAAATGCAGCGATGAATAATTCTCGACATCATCATGTGTCTGAGAATTATAGAGGTGCTGAAGACGGCATCGACAGACCCCAGGATAATAACCCTGGAGTTCGCACGTCGATACCATCATCTTCAACGCCTCAACATCATCATGTCTATAGACATGGGGAACCTCTACCAAAATTTGGCACAACAACGTCTTTGTTTAAGACAAGGATCACGCCTTCACCAACATATTTATTGGAGAGAAGGACTCTACTGAAACCACGCAGGTTATTTAGCATGAGTCAAGAAGCAGGTTCAGCTTCACCACAAAGAGGTGGTGTACTTCGCTCACCACCAAGGTCGCCGGTACCCCCTCCACCTCCTAGGTCTCCTACACAAGGACCCGTGAGTTGAACTACAACACTCATGATAAGGAGCTGCTTGCAATCATCGAGTGTCTGAAAGGTTTGTCGATGATTGAGATCTTTGGAGGTCATAAAATACCTTAAATTGTTGTGGTCGGTCATAATTGTCACTGGGATGGTAGTTTCCATAGTCCAGTGGCGCCAACCTGCGCAAAAGCACTGTCTACTTCCCCCTGAACGTTTTGTACAGAGGATCAACACACAGGAAATTGTGAATAAAGAAATGTTTATTAAAGTAGTTAATAATAATAATCATTTTATTCATGACAAGTTAGTGGACGTGTTCCATGAATTGTACCCACGCAACGCTTTCTACAACGGCGTGATGGAATGGTACGATATGGACCCGTCAGAATCATCAACTTTCCCAAATAATTCTGGTAGGTTGCCATACTTACAGGAGGAACCTGACTCACAACCCGAGGGTCGTCAAGGGTTCTATGTTGACGAGATGGGTGTACTGTTCTATATGGACAAATTATATGTACCTCTGAACCAAAGAGTGGCCATAATGTTGTCTCGACATGACAGCATGTTAGCAGGGCACCAAGGTATCAAGAAAACTGCAGAAGCAGTCGCGCAAGATTTCTGGTGGCCAAAGATGGCAAATGACATAGAAAAATATGTCAAGTCATGTGACATATGTCAACGGACTAAAGTCAGACGTCAACGCCCTCCGGGACTACTGAAACCGTTACCGGTGGCAAGTCAACGATGGTCCAGTGTCACAATTGACTTTATGACAGATCTTCCCGAATGTGACAGTTACAACGCAATAACTGTCATAGTAGATAGATTCACAAAAATGGCACATTTTGTTGCCTGTAATAAAGACATCACTGCTGAAAAGTTGTTGTCTCTATATGTCAATAGAGTGTTCTGTCATCACGGTATGCCAGAACACGTAATCTCTGACAGGGGACCATAATTGAGTTCGACTTCTGGTACTTGTTCATGGGACAACTAGGTGTTGAACAAAGGCTGAGTACAGCATACCACCCCAAAACTGATGGACAGACTGAACGTGTCAACTCCATCTTAAATCAATATTTAAGAGTGTACTGTAATTTCTTACAGGACAACTGGGTACAACTGTTGCCACTGGCAGAATTTGCCTACAATAATAGTGTGCACAGTGCCACTCTCGTGTCACCCTTCATGGCAAATTACGGGTTGAATCCGGCCACAGACCTGTCAAAAGCGACATCTTTGACAGACCAGCCAAATGAACTCAGTACACGCATGAAAGCCGTGGATGAATTCCTAAGAGGGAATTTGGCATTTGCACAAGAAACCATGAAGCTATACGCCAATAGAAATAGAGTCGAATCGGTCAAGTACAAGCCTGGTGACAAGGTCCTGTTATCCATGGATAACATCAGAACGCAACGCCCAAAGACCAAGTGGGCTGATAAGCGTATAGGACTAGCTAAAGTCCTCCTCTCTGTGTCGTTCATTTTGTTGACTTTGAGGTGTGTACGGCTCCTTCGCTGGGCCTTTGTGCAGAGAGTTGGTCTCTGTAATCTTCTTGGCGCCATACGTATAAGCGCTGGTGGCCGCTCTTCAAAGGACGGGCCAGGCACTTGTGTTCCGGCTTGTGGGTTCTGTAATGCACCATTCCCCTCAGTCTCTGAGGTAACCAGCCCTTGTTGTTGAAGTTCACGGCCTTGTAAGCGCCGATCTTCGCCCAAGGAGAGCTGTTCATCAGATCTTTCCTCTCTTTGGCTGTGAGTGGTGTCTCTTTGTCCTCCGAGTCGTCTGGAATACTCATCAGAGGGTACTGCAAGAATGGTGGGGTCTGATGCTCCTGTGAGCTGTTCAGCTTCTGGCGCACTTCTAAAGGAGGCTGGTGCCATTCCTGATCCCAGCTGCTCCCCCAGCTGCTGTTGTTGTTGGATGTTGAGGCTGAAGCCCTCTTTGGAGGTTTCTCGTGAGGGTTGCCTTGGTGGCTGTAAAGGTGGTTCCTCAGCTTCTTGTGACGGCGATCTTGGTTGTCTCAACGGTGATTGTGGTGACGTTGATTCAATGACAAATTGCCGTTGGCTCTTCCCAAGGCGCACTTGTAGTGTCTGTGAGCTCCTCAGCGCCTTCTAAAGGCATTTCAGTTTTAATGTTGGGGCTCGTGTATTGTGGCTCAACCGTTAAGAGGTCGGCTCACATTGAAAAAATGTGATATCAGCCTCACCAGGCAACTCTAAGCTGGAATAGAAGGGTCAGGAAGTAGAAAGAACAATAAAGAAAACAGCAACGTGTTCTCCTTTATCGGTTCAGCTTCAGAGTGAGCTTTGGGTGGCCTATTTTTGGGTGTCCATATCGTAACAAATTGTCTCCGGTTCCGTGGTTCTTCCCAGTTACATTGCATTGTGCCGTCCTTATCTACACTTGTCCGTTCCTTATTATTATCGTTGATCTATATATACCTTCCAGGTTAGCCTCTCTACGTGAGTGATTGTTCTACAATGGAATATATATTATTATTATTTGTTGTTTTCCTGTGTCTCCAAGATGTGTAAAATACTCATTAAAAATGGCGTCATTGCCTGCCGCTTTATTTTTTTCAATTTCCTGCATTTGTCCTCTAGTCTGTCCATTGATATGGGTCGTTTCTGGATGGTGTCATATTGTGTACTGTTCATTTCCTTAAGCCAAATTCCAGGTTCAGCATGTGGGGGTTTTATTGCCAAAAATATTGTTCCGTTTTTGGTAGAATTACTCAGCCACTTTTTTCCAAAACTCACTGACACAGCAACCACAGGTCTATGGACTATGCAACTCACCAAATCAACGGCCAGAATTGTCTAGAGACAAACAGCAACAATGCTGAAAGGTGTCCAGTGCACCTTGCCTGCAGCGGAGTCTGCAGACAAACCTTGTCAGAGGAAGCCAAGGCTGAAACCCTTCCGGGGAACACTCAAACTATCCACACAAACATAACAAATAAGAATCTGACAAAAAAGAGGAAAAATGACAAAGAGATCACAGATAATGTGACAATATTAGATCTCACGATGACCAAAAGACCACACAAAACACCCAATGACAACGCAAACAAGGAACATAAGACCTGACAAGAGGCCAAAAAGCAATCAGAGGTGTCACAGACCACCTTGCAGAATTGTGATGAATTATCAAATATGCGGAAATGGCGGGAACCGAAACGCAAAACTTAAACATACAACCTTTGAAAATCAACATAGACATGCATATAGATGCAGGGAATAACAAGACACAGACGACCTCAGGAACGCCACAGAAAAAAGAAGGGAACATATAGACCGACAGACGAAAGAAAACGGAGAAACAAGAGACGATGACACAGGGAGACCTAAGAGGAAAAAGTCAACTCCAACTTCTTGGATGACCTATGGCATTCCATAAATGGGACTGAGATAGCAGAAAAAAGAAAGAGAAAGACCCTGGCTCCTAATAACAAACCGTAGCGCCCAACGGTTCGGAATTTCTGAACCACAGAATATTCAAACTGTTTTAATTCAATACTTCAAATCCACCAAGAGTCATGAAGAAACGTGAACGTATTAGGAAGCATTAGGATGCATATGGGACCGCTTTGACGTGTTTTTAGCACACAAAAGATGATAGACATTGTGTCATGCAGCTTTCAAATTGAAATTTGACAGAACACTCTCATAAGACCGTAAACTGGCCACAATGACCGACATCTGAATCTAATCATTTTACAAACAGAATAAATATATAATCATACATTTTTAGCATTTTAGGAATTAAGCAAATCTGCAGTTCAAAATTACCAAACCGCAGAAGAGTTAAACCGTTCTGATCACATAAATAGAATCCAACATTGAAGAAGTGGGCACGCATTGATGACTATAAGTGGCCATTAAAATTATCTTAAAGGGTTTTTAACGCACAAAAGGTAATGAACATTGTGCCATGTAGCTTTCAAACTGCAACTTGACAGAGCACTCTCAAATGGCAGCAAAATAGTCCTAACGATGCTCATATGCTTCATGGTGGAATAAAAACAGAATATATGTAGAATCATACATTTCTGTGGGTGCAGCGTGTAAATCAGTTGCAGTTCAAAATTTTTCGAACCGCAAAACGGCCTATTCACTGTGATGAGACACAGAGGATCTATCAATTACTGCAGCTGAATTTCATCAAGTAATGACTGTATTTATGCATATACAAAGTTTTGATTGTGCTGTTATCTCACAAAGATAAGAAGCATTGTGCAGTGCAGTGTTTGAACTGGAAAATGACAGAGTACTGTCATAAGATAGTGAAATACTTTCTAGATCTCAAGTATGTTTTAGAATGATATACAAACATACTGAACTTAGTACTGTTTGATTTAATACTTTAGACAGTGCTGTACCTAACACTTGGCAATTCTGAACTGCTATATTGCAATATTATTCTGATAAATCAAATGGTATTCAATCAATGTCATAGCTGAATTCAAAAGTAACAGTAATACTGTAATGTCAATACCACGTTCTAAACCTGCTGTTGGCTCACAACAGTTAGGAAGCATTGTAAATTGGAGTTCATGAATTGTGACAATATAAATATCAAATAAAGATAAAATAAACATAGCAAATAGAAGACACCACTCACCCTTTCTGGCAAAGAGATTGTCACTGTACCAAAATGCTCGTTCCCAAAATCAGCGTTGAAGGACACCTTTATCACCCCGGGGTGAGCGTTATGGTTGATGGCAGCGGCCAAGGCCGCCTTTTTGCCTGGTGCAAACCGACCCACACGAGTGATGTACAGGACATACTGGATGAACCAGATCTCCACATGAAGCTTGCGGAAGAAAGTGAAACCACTCTCCACCCTCAGCTCCTGGGCGCGCTCCTCACTGAGCACTGACAGGGGGACATACAGATATGTCACACCTGCCTTGATGTTGCTGAATTGCCAACACGTCTGGTAGGACACCTCCACACCCAAAACAAGGGACAACGCCCTACACTTTGGTTAACGTCACTGTCTATAGACAAAAATAATTATATAAATTAATATATTGGCTTACCCCGCCATTGCTTCAAGGGACAAATGAGCGGCGTCCTCCAAGGCAACTTTCAGTTGCACCTCCTCAGTGAACAATGACTCGTAAGCCTTTCCACTCGCCTCCAAAGCATTCATCTGTTCCTCCATTGCCTCCAACTTGGCATCTAGAGATCTCTCCTCTGCAGTCCTAGTGTCTGAACGACCGGTCAGACACCAATACAAATCGTTGTTAATAAGACAAAAACCTACCTCTGCTGCTGCTGCCATGTTTGCTGTGGTCTCTACCTTTTCTCTCTGTTTCAATATGCTGAAATCACCATTATGTTCTTTTTCCTTGCATTTGCGGCATTCCAATCCTGCAACCCAACACGTCACTTCTGAATTACGAAAGAACTTCTCCTGTGTAGCAACCAATCTACTTAACATACACTAAACAGTTCAATCAGGTCTCTGACGCGGTCGACCCCATATCAGAACTCATATGAGCCGACCAAAATTTTTTGCGGATATGCAATCCGCGACTAACGGCCACATCGATTTTGAACGACTGTTATTTTTCAAAAACTCCGATATGCCCACCCACACTGACCAACCCACCCAATATCGCCGCTGGCTCAACACCTACATCATTGGTGTGCCTGAGAGGTATAAGTTGCTCGACCTCAAGGGAAGAAAGCTCCTTGCCAAACTCGCCGAGTCTTCCAAAGTGAGAGTGTGTTTCTGTCCCAACCTGGCTCCAGCCGTTGACAAAAAGGAGGAAATACAGGACAAAGAGGAGGAGCAATAGAAACAGTAGTACGCCTGCTATATAAACGTACTTGTTTTAATGTCTATGTTCAGCTGTTGACAACGTTAAATTCTACTTCCAGCTGCAATACCGGGATAAAATTCAAAAATCTGAAATTTAACTTGTGAGTTGAAGGCGTTGATTATTCCACACTCCCTCTATCAGCACACATACCGTGTACTAGGTGCCGTTCTTTGATCAAGTCGAAATGGCAACCAGCAAGTTTTCAGATTTTTGAATTTCAATCCCAGCATGTACAGTTGTCTCAGAAATGGCAATCTTGGATAAAGACAATATTGTATGTTGGCTTGGAAACGCGATGCAAAGACACAAGATCAATTCAATCACAACAAATTGATTGAACTAGAATGATCTTCGTCATTCACTGTTAATGTTAGAGTTGGTATTTAACTCTATGAGAAACTTACCTGTTGAACCCCCAAAGATTTGTCTTCGTGATTGTTTCTCTATGTTGGCAAGCAAAAGTGTTTCGTTTTGTTTCGTTTATTCATTACGTAAGTATCGTGGTTATATAACCCGATGAGCCCAGATATGGGGGTCCAGGCCGTAACATAGAGAGCAGCTTGTTGGCGCTCTCTTGCCCGTAGGCTAAAAAACGAGGGGGTGACCCGCGGTCCGTTTATTTCCAGTAAATTATTTGTTTCCATGGTTTTTTTGCTTTTTCTTTCATTTTCTACATTGGGTGTTTCCTCTTCTTCTATCATTTTTTGTTTGTTTTGATTTTTTCCATCATTTCCATTTGTGTATTTGTCAAGTAGCTGTTGTAGTTTGTCTGGTAGTGGTGGAGAGTTATCTGATTCTTGCGCTGCTGGTGTTTCTTGATGGGCTTTCTGTCAACGCCCTTTTTGGGGGCGTCTGTGTGTTCTCAGGTTCTATATGTGTCAAGTCGGTTATATTGTGCTCATCTTCTATCCTCTTACGCTTTTTCTTCTTTGGTCGACTGTTGTACATTCCTCTGTTTCTCTATTTCATGACTAATTGAATTGCCGCAATGTTGTATGGTATGAAATTCATATTACGCTAAAATGTAGCGTAAAATTAGCGTAATTTAGGCAATTTATTTTTGCGCTCAGATGACAGCAGACACACATCCGCTGCACCATTGCACTGTGGCAAAGCCGCAAAAGTAGAGATGCGCACTGTTGTAACAGCTGCACACTACATAACCAACACTATCCCGTGACAACTCTGGAACATTCAGATTTACAACGAGGCAGAAATAAAACTGATCCCTCCCTCTCCGCTGTCGACATTTGGTACACGGCAACATTATTTGTGCCCTTAAACTCTTCGATCAAGAGGTGGTAATGTGTTGCAAAAAGTAGACGCAAGTTTGGAACGCGGCTCTATTGCGTGTGTGCAAATCTGCCCCAACACAAGAGCTGCTGCAACACTGAATGATAAGGACGAATATCCGAAACTGCAGCAGAGCCGCAATTGCCACTGGACGCTTTGGTACATCGCATCACAAACAGATTCATTTTTACATTATAATTTCATAACGTACTATCCACTCTATGTGTCTTTGCATATAGCATATTGAAGTGATACCATTAATATCATAATTAATTATATTAATTGGCTGCTTACCTTTTCACACCTCTCTTTGGCTTGTTTCATTTTTTTTGCTCTCATGCAACATATTTACAACAGAACCCATCCACTAAATGACCATCATTGTAAGGCTTCACATCATTATATATGCGCTGATCAGCCCACAAAGCCGCAACAACAGATCAGCCGCGCTCAAACAAAGTATACGTGTAAATAATAATAAGAAATACACAAAATTATTTTAAATTTCGAATAAATGAAAATACAAAAACATACAAAAAATCGACCTTTCTCTGCACTTCTTCGAAACGGGAGATGACGTCAGCATTTTTCTCATTCTCATCTCTGTACATCTCCATCTGCTCATTCATTGCTTCTTTCTGTTGTCTTAAATTCTCGACTTCAGCTCTCAGCTGCGTGAGTATACCTTGTGACTCTTCTATGTTGTTGCTTTCTGACTCTTCTTGTTGCGTCAATGCGATGTTTGCCTTCTTTGTACGCCTTGAAAGTTTCCTGAAATTTCATTCAGCGTTGTATCGTTCGATTTGTGGAAATTTATTCAAGGCGGAAGAATATCCGGAGAATTTTTTAACGGTGAACAAACACGGTACATAGCGTGATGATGCGTCAAAACCGCGATTATTTGTATGACACGATTTTTTCACATTTTTTTTTAATTTTTCACAAATTTACTGATATCAAAAATATCTCACCTACAAATTTGATATTTCTTCTGAATTTGATTCGATATTGTTCTGATGTTTTTTTTCAATTTCTTGGATTTTTTTCTCGTAAGCCGTGGTCATCTTATCTCGTTGTAGATCCCTCTCTCTCTTTTGTTTTTCTCCACTTGCTCATCTTTATTTTATTCCTATCTTCTTCTTCCCAAGGCAGACCGGTTATTGGGAATTCGGCATATACTTCATCTCTGAATGACAGTTGTTGGGCTATTGGAAACTATGGTTCTCCCGTGTGAACGGACTCTGAAACACGGTGGAAGGTTATGTTATGGCCGGCCTGCCTTGTTTATTGCGATTAATATCACGTTGTGTAGACGGATGATTTACGCAACGGCTCAAATTTTTGAGTCTGGGGTGCAAATATTTGTGCTCTGATTGCGGTATGTGCAGAACATTTAGAATAAAACCACCACTACACTTGATCAAATAAACGTTGAACATTTCGTGGCACTTTACGGCGCCAACTTTGCGCTGTGGCTATGCCGCAAAATACAGAGGCCTCCCTCTGCTCTGTCTTTTCTTCATCATTCTGATGCGGCTCTGCCGCAATGTCTGCAGCTCCGCTGGTTTGACCAATTTAACATCATAATTTGAAATATAAATAAAATAATTATAAAAATTATCAAAAAAAAGATTCTCACTTGTCTTTGTGCCTTCATGTGACTCTCTATATCTTCACGCAGCTTCGAGATTTCTCCAAATTTCTCATCTTTTTGCTCTCCTGTGTGTTGCGGTAGCCGCTTCAGCAAATGTTCATTGTACTCAAAAGAATACCTGCAAACCTCCCAGCGATCTGGTTTTTCTGGCTCGTTATAGAGAGCTACAAACAAGACCCTACCAAACGAACAATTCACAAACCTTGACCTTTCAAAATCCTCACTCATTACCAATCAGATCGATAGAGATCCACACACTTATTTTTGTGTGCCACAACCATAGGTATTTTGATGTCTTTTGTCAACCTCTCCATATTATCTTTTTTTAAATTTTTCATACATTGCTTTATTAACTCAGGTATGTTTTCATAACTTGCTCCAGTCGTTCATTGCATATAGGACATTTCCGAGTTTTTAGAATTATGTTTGCGCAAGTCTCACAAGCAGACATGTGGCCTTAAAACCGTTATCTACAATGCTTATAATAAAAAAAACTCACCACAAGGAACAAAGACACAATTGATTTTTGCATTCAAGCAGATTTTGCATTCAACTACAAGAATAAATTATCTACATTAATATTCAATATTTGCTCACAGTCCACTGCGTCCTGGACCAGTGCCTGACCCCCAGCTTGGCGCTGTACAGTGGAGGATGAAGGGGAATTATAATGGATTGCTAGCCACGTGGCGTTGATTGACCAGACTGTTGTGTTGGACCAAGTTGAGATGTGGAGTTGGAAACCGTCAGTTTTTATCTTGTGGGCGTCCGCGCTCATGCGGAGGTCAGCTGTTCTTAATTGTTCAGAAAAATAAAATCACAAATAAAATAGAATTTGGCTGAAAATAAATACTGTCTACAAAAAATTCAACTAGACTATATATCCTACCGGGAGACATCCATATGACACAGGCAAACTGCAACAATAGGTGCTGATGGAGACGTTGAATGAAAGTCAGTGCCTTTCACTATTTTACACTAGCGTCATCAGCTCATTCTCATTGTAGACACTCAAAATAAAGAGAAATCATTGAGATACCCAAAAAAGATTTTGTTGTAAACACACAAAAAGAAAAAACCTAGATGGTGAAGTCAATCACCTCTTTATCAGACCATCCGGTATGAATTTGGAGATTGTAAGAATTATTATCGGAACAAAACTCTGGTGAGAAGGCGATCCATGAGACCACAACCTCAGCAATTCAACTGTCACCCCATGTCAATACCTACCGACACCATCATTTTTTGTGAAAATATACAAGTTTCACGCTTGCAAAAAAAAGGAGATTTTATACCCCTAATGTGAATCGATCGGCAGCAAGATTCTCTATGCAGGATGACACTCTACAATCATAACAATAATCGTTTGCCAGACCTGAAATACCGTAGAACATCTGCAGACCTATCAGAATTGCAGTATTTTTTGAATAATTGTGTGATGTGGCTGCATTCTTGTGGTCCATGTGGAATGCAGCATCATGACAGCCACAGTCTAGAGGAATAAAAGAGCGATGAAGCTTACGAGAGGGGCTGCGGTAAAGGCAGGAAAGTTGATGGTCAATTCTGCGGATCAGTAATCTGCCAAAATCAGAAACAGGTCAACTGCATTATTGTAATATGATTGAGTCACCTCTTCCACAGGAAAGAGCATAGTTGGCAATGGTCTTCGAATTAAAGATTTGCCTTCCCATTCTGACTATTCCACCTGCTCAAACTCAGAAGAGGTGATTCGATTTCCCGCCCAAGTGCTCACCATCAATCAATCGACTGTTCACGACGACCCAGCTAACACCAGCTGACCAGACAAAACAATTATTCTCCGCCTCTATTTTCAATCGGAATTTGCTCTCAGTGACATCATCAACTGTGGTCCAGATCCAAATTAAATCAGAACCAAATTACACACTGCTTGCAGCTCACATCTGATGTGAGCATTACTTGAAGAAATTAATTTTGAGTCACCTTCTTGCTTTAAGCTTTCATTTGTTGCATCCTCTACACTCTCTAATCCAGCAGTATTGATTAATGTCAACTCGGATGTCTTTGTCAGACCTTTCTTTATGATCATCAAATACAAGGTGGTGATGAGGTAAGATCTGCTTGAACTGGGGTTTTGTTTGGTCTTCTCTGTTTTTCTTCGATCTATACAATCTCTCAATAATTTCTGTACATGCTTTCAGTGTGATCTTACTATATATTATTTCACCACCGTATTTTGACAGGAAAGTCCGAACTCGCTCACCTGTCCGTCGCCTCTATCAGATTGATGGTTGTCTGTGTTGGTCTACCCATTTTGAACTCTGTTTCTTTTTGCAAATCCAATCTCTTTTGGGGGGTCAATTCCTTGATGCTGAATTTGAGCTGGTATGCTTGTTCTTCATCTTTGGCTATGTGATCCTTCATTGCGGCTAAAGTCTTGAACAAAATCTCGTTGTTCCAAAACGACTTTCCGGTACCGGAACGACCCATGAATAAGAGAGTCACATCGGTGCCATACAGAACTTTTCCCAGCACTGTCTGAACGGTATCATTTATCCCAACATGTGACGGCTCCACATCCGGGTAGATCTCATCTACAAATGTTACTACAATATAAAGAGACATTTTCGCCAGTTCGTGTCGACCAGACTACTCTTCATTTTGCATGTGAAACGAAACAGTTTACCATCAAACTATTTTCAGGTCCGTTATGTTTCACCAGCCTACACATGAAAATTATTTTTAACAGTGTTGCTTCTCAGCACCATTGAGAAAAAATAAAAAAATAACCCACCAAAAGTCCAGAAGCCAGTATCCTTTTTGATTGTTTTCTCTTCCAGTCGAAATCCTTTTTCTTGATTGTCAAAGTTGCCATTAATGAACAGGAGAGTTTTGACGTCATGTGCCTTCACTTGATTTCTTTCTCTCTGTATGTCTAATTAATCACTAGAAAGATCTAAATCAGCTGTTTTTTTTTGTGGTCATTGATTGACCATGTCCGTTCTAAGAATCAACTAAGTTGGAGAATATTCTGTGAGGATGTTCGTCCTAAATCTGTCTGAACGACAATGAGAGAGCAAGAAAGCCTTCTCTGACATCAAAAAAATGAGATTGGATTTACATCTCTTGCCACGTTCGTGGTGGTCTTGTCTAATTTTACGTTCTCCTTTCCTTGAATGCCTGTGGTCTGAAGGTAGATCAATAAATGGAGCGCTTAACCTGTCCATTTTGATCAAAATCTGATTGAGCCTACCTTCTTAAGGGCAGCAGTGGTAGTTGTCTTCGGTTTCAAAGTGTTCTTTGAATTCTGTGGGTGTTGTACCGTCTGCTGAAGGCTGCTCACTTTCAACGGCTTGGCGACGGTCTTCTGATCGTTGTGAATCATTGTCGTAGGCTGTGATCTGAAGTTCAAAGTGTAGTCAATGAATGTCTTATGGCTTCCTGTTCTATTTGTCTTTGTGTCCTCAGTATTTTTATTCTGATCAATTTTGATTTTTTATTGGCGGGAAATTTCATTAACGACCGTTTGTTGTCGTCTCAAGCTGACATGGTTTCAAAGCTGCCGTAGTCTTCAATGTAGACACAAATCACGCAGGTGATGACTAGTGTGAAGGATATGGCTCTATACAGCAACGCCACCAACGATGATTTGACAATCATCACAAACGGTAGTCTCTCATTATAGACCCGCTTGTACAGGTCGAAATCTGTTCTCCTCAACATCATTTCACTCTTTACGTGTCAAACTGACCTTCATTCTAAAGTGACAAAGTTAGTAGCTGATTGGAACGTCGCTGTCTTCTGCACAGAGTGCACAACTGTGAACAACACACTTCTCACTGTTTCTCTATGTTTTTGATGCTGCGGTTCTTCATGATCACTTGGGATCCATAGGCACAACACTTCCAGATACCCACTTATCAATATTGACAAGACTTTTTAGTCGGTGAACAACGTGTCTTTATGGATCACTGACAAGATCATCGCGGATCTGTTGTCAACATGTTAGTGGTTCTGTAACAATTTTCTCAAATCTGCAAAACCTGACCAATCTGTGCCGGGGCTATCATAAACTCCCCAACAATCTCATGAGGAAGACAAACGCCTCTTCAACAGATTATAACAAGGTGTTAAGGGCGTGGAGGTGGTTCATCTCTTGTGTTAGGAATGGTCAACGCAAACATCCTTTTAAAATCCCTGTTAAGAAATACTGGCCTTGTTGTTACAGAACATCTGGGTCAGGAAAGGCCTTTCGAAAACTCATCAACAATTGGTCGAAGCAACTCTTAAGTCCAGAACTTCCCTTTCTTGTTGTTGATACAAAACATGGCTTGGGTCTGCAACGTGTCACCAGTGACCGATGTTTGGAGACAGCTCTTTGTGGTCGAAAGATCACACTGACTAAAGAACAGCAAAAGGCTGCTGTCAAAGTGGAACATCACTCACTTGTTGAGGTCAGTCAAAGTTGTCAAAGAGACAAACCTTTTAACATCACATAGACGGATGGGAGGATTAGTGTGCTGATTGGGCCCATCAGCTTATGTAACCATAGTTGTAAGGCTCCCTACATTATTGAAGAGGATGGAATCAACGTGAGACAGCAGAGGAAAAAGTCAACAGCAGTCAGTGAAGAGATTCTACTCAATTATGGCGAGCACTTCATCACCAATCAAACATGGGCTTGTAGGTGTGACACCTGCAAAGTGACACAGGAGTCAGATGATGACGAAGAGTTCCTCCCTGAGTAATGTCGTGTCAGAAATAAACCAGTAAAAATAACTTTTTCCCGCCAATATCATCTTGTTTATTGTTGTACAACAGCGTGTTCTGCAGTGCCTTGATAGACAGACGAAACACATCTAAGACAACTGAGTCAAGTTGGACTCATTCAGGTCCTGCAGAGCTGTCAAGACTGTGCACAGCTACAAAGACTTGTCCGCAAAGATGAGCGCCAAACAAAAACTTTAGTGCTCATTTTGGAAAATTTGTACATCACAGTAGGATTGTCTCGTTGTAGATTGTCAAATAATAAATCAGAACTTATTTTTGGCAGGCCTCTACGGACTATTCACGCACATGACAAACAACACCGGATCTGCAGCCATTTTGGCGCGGATCATGTGTATAGGGTTTAGGGTTTTAGGGTTTTAGGGTTTTAGGGTTTAGGGTTTAGGGTTTAGGGTTTAGGGTTTAGGGT
>KV920999.1:15047-28257 GCA_002081555.1 Protostelium mycophagum | reverse complement strand
CCAGCAGCTCCGACCACAAATTTTGATGATTTTGAAGAAAGTAATGAATTTTCACCAGAAAAACCTGAGAAAATTCCTGAAGGTGAGTTCTACAACAAGACGAGAATTGCTCATTTATTAGAAGATGATTAAATTCAGATTAAAAATTTGATCATATTATTCTGAAAAAATATGTTGATTAAAATTTTTAGAAAAATCGGAGGAAAAACCAAAGTTTGAAACCACATCATTTGGTGAATCAGGTGAAATTTCCACATTTTTTCATGAGGAATTCATGCTGAAATTTCCAGAAAAATTCCAGGACGAACCTGAGTTTGGTTTTGGATCACACGCCGAACCAGGTGAAATTTCATCGACTTTTTATCATGACGACTCAACTAAAATTCGCAGAAAAATCAGACAAGTCAGAGTTCGGCTTTGGATCATTTGGTGAAGGAGGTCCGTTATTTTTGTATTCTGAATTTTCCCTGAATTTTCCCAGAAAAACCAGTGAAATCTGAATTTGAGTTTGGATCATTCGATGACCAAGGTAACAAAAATAATTCAATTTTTAAATTAATATTTCACAGAAGATTCAAATAAATTTGGTTCCTTCAACGACACAGGTGAATTCAAAATGATATTCTGTTTATTTATTTTATATTCCAGAAAAATCAGAGGAAAAAGATTCTGAATTTGGCTTCGGAGTTTCGGAAGAGAAGGAAAAATCGGGGAAGAAATCGGATGATTTGGATGACGGATTCGGAGATTTCAATGAAAATTCACAACCCTCGGATAGTTTTGGAAATTTCGATGCAGATTTCGGAGATTTTGACGACAATAACAATGAGGGCTTTGAGGATGACGGATTCGGCTTTGGTGATGAAGAACCAGTTCCCGCCAAAACTGGTCAGTATCTAAAACAAGAAAAATAATTCTTGAGATTTTATGATCAAGAAATAATCATTGTGATTACAACGATGTAGACCCAAGATTAATTTTTGGTTAGTTTCCGTACAAGCACCACCCCCAGTAGTACCCCCGCCAACATCTACAACTGTACCTTTATTCTCAAAGAGTGAGAACGAGATCCAAGACGTTGTGAAAGACAAACTCAACTTGACCGATGACGTAATCTTTCATTTTATTCGTTGTAGATCAAACCTGTTCACCAGACAAACGACCGTCTACAATTCTAACGAGTATAGAACACCCCCTTCTCCGCTGCAGACGTCTCAAAGTCTTATTTGGACAATCTTTATGACATCATGAATGAGACATCATCAAACCTACCCGATGCATTCAAAGAGATGGAAAAGAGAGGGCAGAGAAATAATGTCAACTTCACTCTCATCAGCAACAAATTCAGTGAGAGTTTGGGACTCCCAAAGGATTCTTCCGTGAGTTTTCCATGATTTTTCACCCATTTTTCCAGGAAAGTTTTGACTCGGTGTAGATATCTTCTGTTTTACAGCCCGAACCATATGCTACAAATACCGTGTACATGCCATCAGGTTTGTCACAGTCCGGTCACGTCATCAACTCCGGAAACTCCGAACCCAAGAAAGAGTCTCCGTCTACAACGAGAGTTTCTGAACCCACCCCCGCCCCTCAACCCCCAGCACCCAAAGAGGAGCCGGCAGCCCCAGGTCTAGAATCATACTGGCGGAAAGTTTTTTGACGCGTTGTAGTGACAAAAGAGCCTGAGAGCCTTAGTAACTCTGCGTACACCCCCACCGATTTTGATTTCGAGGGTTTTGGCGGGCAATTCAGTGCCTCTACAACGACATCTCCTTCTGTTCCAAGAACAGACCTCGATTTTGGCGGTAAATTTCCATCAAAATCTCACAAGTCTCATGTACACTATGACGTCATGACACGTATAGGGTTTTTGACCACAGGCTCCCCCGGCTCTGAGAGGAAGGATGCCCTCCCATCTACAATCTCCACTGATTTTGATTTCAACGCTGACTTTTCTTCCGGATCATTTGACAGTAAAGAGGTCAAAGAAGATTCCAAACCGACTTCGCCAAAAGGTGAATCATTTTGTCACAAATATTTACATGTATTCATATTTCCAAACCGTTTTTGGGATAAATTTTTGTCGGGAGCATGGCTTGGTCTTTTTAGAAGAAAAATTCGTCATCTTAAGTTTTTGGGCGAAGTGGAATTCTTGACAAGTGTTTTTTATACTTTTTTTGAATATTTTAGCAACATTTGAGGGATTATTTGGTGGTGAAGGTGAGATAGAATCTCCTGACTTCTCCCTCCCTACATCTACAACTGCCTTCGGTTTTGGATCATTAGGAAATTCCGCAGAAAACTCATCATCCTTGGGAGGATTCGCGAGCTTGGGAGGCACATCTACAACGAGCCAAGATTTTGGATCTCTCGACGCTTTCAAGGTAAGATCTTCTAAAATTGAAATTTATTTTTCAATATTCTGTGAAGAATACGAATGGATTTTCTGCGAATTTTTCTGACCGTTGTAGATGAACAAGAACGAATCCGGTACACTTGGAAGTTCCCAGAACGATGAATTCGCTGGATTTTCATCATCTACAACGGTACTGGCATCGTCAGGTGAATTTTCCGTGAATTCTCTATGGAGTTGTAGAATTAAAAAAACCCAGGTTTCGGGGATCTCAGTGGATTTTCGGGTTTGGGAAGCTCGTCTACAACGCAGTCTGCTAATACTACAGACGGTAAGTTTTGTCTCGTTGTAAATGGTCAAAAGATTTACATCTTCAGACTTTGATTTTGGCGGGTTTTCTAGCACTAAATCTACAACGGTCGTTTCCCCCAATACCTCAGGTGAATCTTTTTATAAATGTCTGGTTGAAGACTGATTTTTTTAAGAATTCGATTTTGGTGGTCTGAGCTCATCTACAACGGTAGCAGATAAGCCATCGGGATCTACAACTCTTCAAGCAACAGAAGATACAGGTGACGTCATCACAATTTGTAAAATCGTGATTCATGTTAGGCTTCGGGGATTTTGGAGGCTTTGGTAATTCTACAACTGCATCTACAATGGACACCAAATCATTCAGCAACTTTGGTAATTTCCCTACCGCTGGCCCAACTGTGTCGACAGATACCAAGTCGACAGGTGATTTTTTCAAGGAAGTTTCTCATGAATTTACGTAATTTTCAGGCTTTGAAGACTTTGGGAACTTCTCATCTACAACGAAAACAGATTCTGGATTTGGAACTTTCGATGATTTTGGTGGCTCTACAACGCCTGCCACAAGCCCCCTCAAGGCTTCATCCGGGGTCACAGATTTGAGTGACTTTGGCACGTCTACAACACCTGCTCCCAAAGTCTCTTCTGATGGTAATATTTTCACTCGTTGTAGACTGTCATAAATTGACACGACGAAGATTTAGATTTCGGCGGATTCTCTAGCACAAAGACATCTACAACACCCAATAATTCATTTGGAGATTTCGGAGGATTTTCGAGCACTCCATCTACAACGATGAACACCTCTTCCTCAGGTGAGAGAAACACTCTTTGTATTTTTTAAATAAATTGTAAATTTATTAATAAAATATTGCAGGATTTGACGATTTTGGAGGATTTTCTAGTGCGAAGCCATCAACAACGGTCGACACAAACTCTGGTAAAGAGATCCAATTTCTGCAATGAAATCTAAATGATTCAGGTTTTGATGATTTCGGCGGATTTTCTGGCACATCTACAACGCAAACCCCAACAAAGGTCGACACAACCTCCTCAGGCAAATATTTATATTTATTTTCCTTTGATAATTTTTTCTGATTTTTATTAGGTTTTGATGATTTTGGCTTCTCCAGTGCTCCATCTACAACGAGCACTTTATCAGGTAAGAAGTAAAGGTCAAAATTTGTAAAATTCATTCTGTTAGGATTCGGTGATTTCGGTGGATTTTCTGGATCATCTACAACGACAATAACACCAAAATCAGGTGAAAAAATTGTCTCGTTGTAGTCTTTCATAATAATTACTCACCATCCTAGACTTTGGTTTCGAAAATTCTCAACAATCCAAGAACGCTCTGGCGGAAAGCGCCAAGTCAGGTTCGTTGTAGATGGTTGAAATTCAAAATGACGTCAGCAGATGACTTTGGTTTCGGGGCATCAAGCGAAACGGTGATGACGTCATCCGTAGACAATGATCACAAGAATGATGAAGAGGGAGGAATGTATTTCTTAAAACCACAGGTAAGTCTCAATATTCACATTTTATTCTGACGCGTTGTAGACGGTGGAAGTGAGGTCCCTGGATGACTTGGGCTCATTCTCATGGAGACCCCCAGTGAAGAGTGATGACGTCACCAAATCAGAAAGTACATCCGTTGTAGAGGAGCCTAGTTACACCCCCGTAATATCATCTCACAGCTCGGAGCCTGATGTCCACAAGAGTGGAATGTTCAAGAATGACTTGAGGTCCGAAACACAAGTACGTACATCTCACGCGTTGTAGATCGTCAAAAGTTGATATGTACAGGTGACGTCATCATCCTCTGCACCCATGTTGGAAATTCCCGCCAAAAAAGAAGATTTCGGAGAAGACAAACAGTCGCTCATGAACGAGGAATTCGGGGATTTCAATGCAAACGGTAAGTTTTCCCGCCAAATTTTAATTTTGAAATCTAAATATCGTAGACGATGGTGACTTTGGAAATTTCGACTCTTTTTCTGGCGCTGACAGCTCTTTCGGAAATTTGGGTTTTGGCGCGTCCACAACGTTGTCGACAAACAAATCAGATGGTTTTGGCGATTTTGGTGCATCTACAACCGCATCTACAACTTCCGATTTCTCCTTCGGTGATTTTGGCTCAACACAGAATAATCTCAGCGGATTTTCCACATCTACACCAGTTGCCGCAAATAACTCCGGTAGGTCTCGTTGTAGAAGGAATTGTAGATTGATGATCTTTAGATTTTGGCTTTGGAAATTTTGAAGACTCGAGTGCCCAGAAGGATCATTTCGGAGAATTTTCCTCCATCGGAGGATTTACCAGCACACCCGCTCCCTCCCTCAATCCACAACCAGACACTTCTTTCGGCAGTTTTGGCGGGAAACCAGACTTGTCGACATCCTCGACAAACGTCGACGCAGAAAAACCTGCGGAGCCAGAAGAAGAGGGAGGAATGTTTTTCCTAAAACCACAGGTAATCGCTACAGCCATTACCATCCAAATCAATGAGTATATCCCGCTTTTCTTGTGCACCATAGTCATCGTCCAGCTCTGCTGCCTTGCATATGGTGCAATCTTCGGCATAATGATGGCACAAATTGCTGCAAAGACGCCTTGATAGTGTCTTTCCGAAAATAAATTCACTGAAAATAGGCAAATGAAAACTACAAATGACTTGGTTTTATTTTATTCTGACGCGTTGTAGACCGTGGAAGAGAGGTCTTTGGATGACTTGGATTCCTTCTCGTGGAGACCCCCAGTGAAGAGTGATGTCACCAAATCTACAACAACCTCAACTCAACCTGCTCCCACGGTCAAACCATCAGGTCAGAAATCCCAGAAATTTCTGTGACATTAACCCATTGTAGATGAATGGGGTGAGTCTACAACGACCGAAGAGCCTTCTTATTTTTCCAAACTTTTGGAATCTGCCAAGACCCAACCCCCCCCTGCTCTGTCAAAATTTTCCCGCGCGTCAACTTCATCGTCCAACGTGTCCTCCAGAAGAGGCTCCCTCGGAGAATTTTCGGGAAATACTGGAGCTGTACAGAAGCCCTCTACAACGGAAGATTTCTCATTTGGAAATTTCTCGGAAGTTTCCGCACCTGTCAAAACCGCTAACAAGGAGGATTTTGGTTTCGGAGATTTTTCCTCAACAAAACCTGCGACTACAACGGATAATTCATTTGGATTTGATTCCTTTACAACGAGTCAACCCCCTGCACCCACCCCCATCAAGATGCCATCTACAACCGGAGGATTCGGAGATTTCTCCAATGCTTCTCCACAAAAGGCTACAACGAGCCAGCCACAGGTAACCCCCCACATCCTTCTCTTGTAATTTTATTCAGAAACTAAAACGACATTTATATTCATTTGTCGCAGCACAAAAGAAGTTGTAAAATTTATTTTTGGTTGCGCAAAGATCTTTTTTTTCAATCGAATCTTGTGTTGTAGATGTAACTCCCACTCGATTATTTTAATATGAGATATTATAATAAAATATAATTATCTGATTCTTTTATCTCAAATTAACATGATCAAGTCTTTTGGCTTTGGGGACTTTACAAAGTCGAGCACTCTAAGCACTTCGTTTTCCGCACCCACAACGAAGCCATCCACCGAATCAGAGGTATTTGATGACATCATATATTTGTGCAATGATATCATATCATGACATCTCGCAGTCATTTGAGTTTGGAGACTTCACGAACAACAGCTCAGAGGATTTCGGCGATTTCGATTCTTTCCAAACAGCACCTGCCGTTGTAGATGCCAAATCTACCGGAGATTTTGGCTTTGCCCCCACCCCACAAGCCACGAAAAATCCAGTAAATTTCGCGTTCCCACAAACTCCGGATGCCGCGAAAGGCTACGGAAATCTCAGCTTCGCGCAGACTCCAATGACCCCCGCCAACGCTTCATTTGGCTCACCCTTTGTACCCCCCTCTACGACGAAGAATTTCACGCCATCTACAACGAGCTTTGGCAGCCAAAACTTGGCTACCACCCCTATGAGGGCAGGTGGGAACCAGTTTGTGACACCATTATCTTTTGGAGAATTTTCCGAGAACATTTTGGACACCAATATGCAATCTACAATGACTGCTCCACCCACATACGGTATTTTATTATATTTTTCACGTTTAAACTGACATGTGTCAGGAACACCTCACGCGCCCCCTGCTCCTGCTGAAGATGATGGAAGTTTCATGTTTTTGAAACCTCAAGACCCCATCGGCGACTCATTCCTGGAATCACTTCCCTCCCTTGTCGCATCCGCCCCTGCCCCCACTCCCAAACCCCAGCCACCCCCTCCTGTCAAGACATCAACACCCGCACCCTCCGTTCGTTCCGTTGCAGACGCTTTCGCAGGTACGGTCAGAGAGTCTCAAAGTCTCCACTAATCCGAATGTCAGGTTTCGGTCTGCCCGCAAAATCCAAGCAGGAAGAGAAACCTTCCGCACCAAAGGTAACCATGGGCCAGCTCTCCACCCCTGCCTTGTCATCCACATTCAACATCAACATGCCATCGAGTGTGACGTCATCAGATGATTTCGGAGGGTTCACCTCCTTCACTTCTGCTACCACTGCAGCAGATGATGATTTTGGTTCTTTTGAGAGTGGAAACAGTGGGTTCCAGTCGTTCCAATCCGCCAACACGAGCTCAGGATTTGGCGGGAACTCTTTCGCACCGGCTACAACGAGCCAGAGCTCATTCAGTCAAGCATTCCCCGCACAAACTCAGAATTTTGGTCAACCCTTCCAACCACAAGGTCAGACCTACCAACCACAAGGTCAAACCTTCCCTCAGACTTTCCCCGCTCCGACCCAGAATTACCCCGTACAAGGTGGCTTCGGTGGCCAGGCCTTCCCTAACCAGGGCCTGCCCAACTTCCCTCCCTCCCTAAACACCCCCGTCGCCCCCACCCCAGCACAATCTTTTGGGCAGCCACCTCAGAACTATGGAGGTTATCAATCACCATACGGTACGAACACAGTTTTTGCTTCGCAATTGCAAGGATATCCGCAGCAATCTCAGAATTACCCTGGACAAACTTATGGCCAAGGACAAGCCCATCCAGGAGGTCAAGGACAAGCTTATCCAAACCAAGGACAAGCTTATCCAAACCAAGGACAAGCTTATCCAGGCCAAGGTTTCCCGCCACAACAGCAAGGACACAACTCTTACAGCTTCAACTTTTAAGGATAAATATTTACGTTCTTTTTGAGATCAGCTGTTCAACATCCTCCCGCAGATCCAAAGATTTTAGACTGTCTAAAAGTGTGTGGAAGTTCCAGCGGGTCGCTGCGGCTTCCGATGTCTATAGTTCCGCCAGGTCCGTTGCGTCAGTACACCGTTGGTGACAAGCTTCCGTGAAATCTCGTGATCAGTGAAGTTCATTCCGAAGATTTATGACAGGCATAACCGCAAGTTCGAGGCATTAGAAGGAGCATTGTGGTTCACTGCTTGATGACATTACTGTCGACGATTTAGACATAAGTATGTCACTTGTCACTGTCAGGGACTGCACAAAAGTTTTTACAAGCCGCCCGACTCGAGGTGGCCTTCCATCGCTTCTGGGCGCGAGCTACTCCCGCCTTTGACACTTACGCACCTCCGAGATTTCTGTTGCCTGATCTTCATTTTCGGGAGCAACGCACGCAATGCAGTTGACTTCTCTTGTACTCTTAGCCTCCACCCTCGGCCTTGCCGCTGCCGGAACTGCCTACTCTAACCCGAACTGTGGTTGGGGCGAGAAGTCCTATAGAGCTGTCGGTGACTGGGCACAAGATGCTGGAAGCAGCTCTAACTGGAACCCCGCTGAGCCCAAAGGACTCATGGCTCCCACCTACAGAGTCGATTGTGAATACCAAGTAGTCGTCAGAGGTCTGGTCGCCAACAAGGGATACCAATGGAAGGTAAAATTCGGACGCCTTCCGATAGTAGTCGTCAGAGGCCTGGTCGCCAACAAAGGATACCAATGGAAGGTGAAGTTTGGCTTCCTTCCGATCATGTAATGATGTCGTCAGGTGGTCATCGATGGTGAGAATGCCGGATGGAACACCAACTGGGGTTGTGTCGGATACAATGGCCCCAACTGCAACTTCCAAGCAGACAGCACCGGAGGTATTACCTTCACCATCAACGCTGCCAACAGCTACCCTCTCACCACGTCCCCCGCCCCTTCTACAGTCGTCACCAAAAGCACCACCGCCGCCCAAACCACCGCTGCCGCCGGCCCTCAAACCACCGCTGCCGCCCCCCAGACATCCGCCACACCAGCACCCTCACCCTCCGGCAACTTGAACAGAAAAGTCTTTGCTCACTACATGATGGGATTTGCGTACGGAAGTGACTACACATTCTTCCAAAACACTATAGCTCTTGCTCAATCCGTCGGTACGTAATGAAATATTGTCTACAACGAGATACTGACGTGGTTAGGTATTGACGCCTTCGCCGTCAACGTCGGTGGCGACCCCCAACAGCAGGAGAATTTCGTAACTTTCTTGTCCGCTGCCAAGTCCAAGAACTTCAAGTTGTTCATCTCACTTGACACTGACTCTATCTCCGACAACAACATGCTCACCTCTTGGATCACCAGATTTGCTGGTGACTCTGCCTACTACACGTAATCAGATATTCAAGCATTCATAGAAACTCATTCAACGCAGACTTTCTGACGGCAGACCTTACGTCTCCACCTTCGGAGGTCAAGGAAAGGGTCCCGACTTCTGGCGTAACTGGAAGAATGGGTTGGGTAGATCCGTCTACTTCTGCCCAAGCTTCTTCGGTGACCTCGCCCAAATGTACACGACCTTCGATATGATCGACTGTCTCTTCAGCTGGGATTCTTGGGGAAAGGACCAATCCAACTCTCGCGACGTCGCTGCCATCTCTGCAGCACGTAGCAAAGGAAAGCAGTACATGTCCGGAGTTGCTCCATGGTTCTACTGCCATCTTCCCCAGTGGAACAAGAACTGGTTCTGGCCCCAGACTTACAACGACCAAACTGTCTCCGATTTGGGTACTATGAACATCTGGTGAGGATTCAAAATTCGAAAGGGTTGTTTTGGCGGGAAATTGACTGTGACAGGGCCACCAGATGGCAACAGGCCATTGCCTCTCAGACTGATTTCGTCGAGATCGTCACCTGGAACGACTTCTCAGAGTCTTCCTACATCGCCCCCCTCTCTCAAGAGGTTCCCGCCTTCAGCGCCGACTATGTCAACGGCATGGACCACTCTGCCTTTTTGAAGATGTCCTCCTACTACATCCCCTGGTTCAAGACTGGAGCTGCTCCTCAGCTCACCAAGAACAGCGTGAGTCACTTACAATTTTTTTGGGAAGAAATCTGATGTGAACAGGTCTTCTTCTGGTACAGAAAGCACGGAAAGGACCAGTCTCGTTCTGACAGCGCCGGCAAGCCCAACTTATACTGGAACAACGTAAGTGTAACTATGACGTCATCACCCCCCCCTGACCCCCACAGCCTGGCGACTGTGTTGCTGTACATTCCATCTCCGGTACCACCGGAGGTATTGTCACCATCACCATCGGTGGCGTCTCCACCACCATGGCTATCACCCAGAGACTTCAAGACACTTGCGTTGCCTTCAGACCCGGACAAGTCAGAGTTAGCGTCCAGCGCAACGGCCAGACTTACACCGGAAGCGTCGGACCTGACATCGAAACCACCGGAAACACCTACAACTTCAACGTCTGGACCGGTAGCATTGAATACCCTCTGTAAACTGTACCCTTCCATAAAATCGTGGAATAAATCATCCTACCAATCCTCTTTTATTCTCATTTATTATTTAATTTTATTAAAGAAAACATTATTTGTAGATGGGCGCACCGGAAGAGAGATTCGCCGATGTCTTGATCAGAAATGGTCCGAAAGAAGGTGATCATCGTTGGTGCAGGAATGTCTGGCATTACTTGTGGGCGAGTCCTCGCTGAAGAGATGGGAGATCAGGTCGAAATCGAGATTTTGGAAGCTGGGGAGGTAGATGTCTGATCTTTTCCATCTCCATAGTCATATGAAGAATCATGACAACATAAAGGAGATTGGCGGAAGAACGAAGACAATACGAACATCACAAGGAACACCTATCGATTTGGGTGCTTCGTGGATACACGGTTCAGAGGGTAATCCCATGATGGAATTGGCAGAAAGGTATAACTGCCAGCTAAGCGAACCATCAAAAGATGGTGATGTGTTTGAATACACTTTCGATGATGAAGGTGAATATTATAGAATTCCCCCATTTGTTTTACAATCACATTTTCTATGATTAGACAATGAAAAATTAATTTTGAAATTCTTCAGGACACAAAGTGGATTCTGAATTGGATCGCTGGGTCTCTGAGGAGATGGAAAGATTTTTTGAAGAAGTAACGAAGAATTGTAGAGAGAGGGAAGTGGACCTGACCATGCAAGAGGCCATACAATTATATAAAGTTGACCAAGTCATCGAGAATGTGCAGAAAAAATTCGCAGAACATCCTTATTGCAAAGGAAGGCAAGACAATTTTTTGACAAGATAACCTGTTTATTTCAAAAAATTCAAATTTTGCAAAAAATAAAATTTGTAAAAAAATTAAAAAAAACTATGAGAAAAGCATGAAAAACAGAAAGTTTTTTGTAAACAAAAGAATGAAGAATCAAGCTGAATAACACAGATCACACGAACGTTTGCTGAAGAACTTATGCCACGCCAAACTGAACCATTTTGAAGGCTATGAAGGTGCTCTCTTGGAACAAGTTTCTGCGAAAAATCATCACTTGTATGAACTCTTTCCTGGGGAGGACCGGTACATTTTGGGGGGTTATGATGTCATAATCCAAGGACAGAAACGAGATATGATGTCTCGTTGTAGATCGGATATTCTTACGTGTCACGAAGTTCAGAGTGTGGAGCAGGTGGGCGCAATTTCTTGAAATAATGTGATGACGTCATCAGACAGAAAAGGGGGTAAGAGTGAGGGGAGTTTCAGGGAAAACTCCATTCGAGAAGGAGGCAGATGCCGTTGTAGTCTCGGTCTCGCTGGGTGTACTTCGCGCGGGAAATTTAAAATTCGAACCACCGTTATCTGCCGCCAAAGCGAAAGTCATTCAACAGCGAGGATACGGGCTCATCAACAAGGTCAGCACAAAGAAATCAAAGTCATTCTAAAACTTTTCAGTGTTTTTTGGAATTCTCAGAAGCCTTCTGGCAGCCCAGCGGCTGTTGGATTTCGATGTCAACAGACGACAGAAGAGATTCAATAACATTTTGCAATTTGTGCTTCTATGGCTGCAAACAACCCATCTTATGTGCCTTCTACAACCAAGAAAATGCCAGGAAAATGGAGAGGGAAGATCATTCTACAACGGTAGACAGAGCCCTGTCCCTACTGTCACTACACTGGGGGGAAAGAGTCAAAAACACCTTTGTAAACGCAACTCTGACAGCTTGGGGGAGAGACCCCCTCGCACAAGGTACAAATTTCAATGTTGATTGTGATGACAAAAAGATAAAGAGATGTTCTAAAAATACTACAGGGAGCTATTCTTTCACTGCGACTCATGATGTCGCCCAAGACATCGAGACACTGGCAGAAGCGTTGCCTTGGGGCGTTTTCTTTGCAGGAGAAGCGACAGAGTCACATCACTTTAGTACCGCGCATGGCGCGTTGATGAGTGGACAGAGAGAAGCATATAAGGTTAGGGACTATTTGAAACAAAAATAAAGGATCGAGGTGTATCATTCATCTTTCACCAACAAATGAACATTGGCTTTGCTCATCTTTAAGAGGACAAGTTTACGTTGTTCCTTTCTGTTGGGAGAATCCGGAGTGATTTTGTGATGCTTCCTCGGCCCTCGGGACGATGATACATCTATCTATGAGCATTGGGTTCACGGAATCGGTGTATCATCGTCCCGAGGGCCGAGGAAGCATCACAAAATCACTCCGGATTCATTCACAAAGAACAACAACGACAGCAACACAATGACTATTTCTATTAAAACTGCTCTCATCATTGGTGCTGGTCCCGGTGGAACCTCGCTCGCCATTGGTCTGTCGCAGATCGGCATCTCTTCTATTGTATGCGAGTTGAGAGAGTGCAACAAAGAAATCGGAGGCAACATCGCTTTGAGTCCAAATGCTCTTCGCATTCTCGATCGTTTGGGGATCTGGAGACGCATCAGGGACAAGGTATGTAGAGGATGAGCAGAAGGTGTGCTGATCAAGTAAAGGGCTTCTTATTTGAGAAAGTTTCCATGTTATCTGAGACAGGTCAACTTTTGGGACAAGTCACAAACGGAGGAGCGCACCTGGGATACCCCTCCATCCGCATCAAGAGATCGACTCTCTTGGACGAGCTTCATGCTGAGGCCACGGAGAATCACAGAGTCCAAATCAAATTTTCAAAGAGAGCCATCAGAGTGGAAGAGTCCGAAGAGTCTGCCACTGTTCACTTTTCAGATGGAACATCAGAGACAGCGGACATCGTCGTGGGGTTTGACGGAATACACTCCAAGATTAGAGA
>KV920999.1:0-14947 GCA_002081555.1 Protostelium mycophagum | reverse complement strand
CTCATCAACAAGGTCAGCACAAAGAAATCAAAGTCATTCTAAAACTTTTCAGTGTTTTTTGGAATTCTCAGAAGCCTTCTGGCAGCCCAGCGGCTGTTGGATTTCGATGTCAACAGACGACAGAAGAGATTCAATAACATTTTGCAATTTGTGCTTCTATGGCTGCAAACAACCCATCTTATGTGCCTTCTACAACCAAGAAAATGCCAGGAAAATGGAGAGGGAAGATCATTCTACAACGGTAGACAGAGCCCTGTCCCTACTGTCACTACACTGGGGGGAAAGAGTCAAAAACACCTTTGTAAACGCAACTCTGACAGCTTGGGGGAGAGACCCCCTCGCACAAGGTACAAATTTCAATGTTGATTGTGATGACAAAAAGATAAAGAGATGTTCTAAAAATACTACAGGGAGCTATTCTTTCACTGCGACTCATGATGTCGCCCAAGACATCGAGACACTGGCAGAAGCGTTGCCTTGGGGCGTTTTCTTTGCAGGAGAAGCGACAGAGTCACATCACTTTAGTACCGCGCATGGCGCGTTGATGAGTGGACAGAGAGAAGCATATAAGGTTAGGGACTATTTGAAACAAAAATAAAGGATCGAGGTGTATCATTCATCTTTCACCAACAAATGAACATTGGCTTTGCTCATCTTTAAGAGGACAAGTTTACGTTGTTCCTTTCTGTTGGGAGAATCCGGAGTGATTTTGTGATGCTTCCTCGGCCCTCGGGACGATGATACATCTATCTATGAGCATTGGGTTCACGGAATCGGTGTATCATCGTCCCGAGGGCCGAGGAAGCATCACAAAATCACTCCGGATTCATTCACAAAGAACAACAACGACAGCAACACAATGACTATTTCTATTAAAACTGCTCTCATCATTGGTGCTGGTCCCGGTGGAACCTCGCTCGCCATTGGTCTGTCGCAGATCGGCATCTCTTCTATTGTATGCGAGTTGAGAGAGTGCAACAAAGAAATCGGAGGCAACATCGCTTTGAGTCCAAATGCTCTTCGCATTCTCGATCGTTTGGGGATCTGGAGACGCATCAGGGACAAGGTATGTAGAGGATGAGCAGAAGGTGTGCTGATCAAGTAAAGGGCTTCTTATTTGAGAAAGTTTCCATGTTATCTGAGACAGGTCAACTTTTGGGACAAGTCACAAACGGAGGAGCGCACCTGGGATACCCCTCCATCCGCATCAAGAGATCGACTCTCTTGGACGAGCTTCATGCTGAGGCCACGGAGAATCACAGAGTCCAAATCAAATTTTCAAAGAGAGCCATCAGAGTGGAAGAGTCCGAAGAGTCTGCCACTGTTCACTTTTCAGATGGAACATCAGAGACAGCGGACATCGTCGTGGGGTTTGACGGAATACACTCCAAGATTAGAGAATCAATCTTCCTGAGGGGTATATAGAACCACCGTTCTTGATCTACGGACAGAAAGGCATTTTTGCTATGTTTCCTGTGGACCCAAAGGGAGAGATGTTGAATTGCTTCTCGTCTGGAGATTTGAAAGAGGAGAGAACACGGGATGGATGGGCCGAATTTACACAAAACGAAGCGCTCGATTATCTGCGAAAGAAGCACGAAGGTTGGCCAGAGGTGCAAATTTTGTCAACATACATATAGACACCACTGACACTTGCAGCCCGTCAAGAGCCTTGTCCCATCGCTGAGACAAGAAGCAGTACATGTCTGGCCACACTATGAACTACCTGAGGTCGCGCGGTGGCATACAAAGAGAGTGATCATCGCTGGAGATGCAGTTCACGCAATGGCCCCTGCCGCAGGACAGGGCACAGCTCAAGGTCTGGCCACACTATGAACTACCTGAGGTCGCGCGGTGGCATACAAAGAGAGTGATCATCGCTGGAGATGCAGTTCACGCTATGGCCCCTGCCGCAGGACAGGGCACAGCTCAAGCGTTGGAAGATGGCGCTCTGTTGGTCCGTGTGTTGAGGGGTCTAGCAGCTGATGATGACCTTGCGATGGCTCTTGATAAGTGGGAAGAGAAGAGGAGAGAGAGGGTGAAATTTGTGATATCATGTACACATGCCAGCAGCAGGTCGAGACAGGCGTCCAGCTCATGGTGGCAACACAAGTTGAAGGAATGGATTGTTTGGGGATTTCTTTTGGTAAAAGGGAGTGCAACTATGAAGGAACTGTACACTTATGATGCAGAGAGAGTAGAACTATAAACAGATCGATTACATTACAGAAGATTATAAGGGGTGTCTATATTTAGCCAGACGTAAATGCTATGTCTTCGTATTTTGGGTTTGCAAAATGTCTCATGAAGTTTCCGCGATATTTCTCTCCGTAGATGTGTTCTTCTCCAGGGTAGTATGTCGACAGCAGATGTTCGTAATGTCGACGAACTTCCTCAATGATTTCTCTGTCATTCTGGTCGACATTTTTGACATCTTCTGACACATTCTTGACACCTTTCCCTTCCAATTGTTTCGAAAACTGGGAGAAAATGGTGGGATTCTGTACAGCAACCTGGCAATTTCATCAAGATTTCAAGGAAAAGTTGATCTCTGGATTGACTGACCCTCCCAAGCATAACTCCAGAAACTCCGATTTCTCGGAAAAAATTGAGATCGTCTACACTTCTTACATCCCCGTTTGCGATGATCTTCTTCCCGTCTACAACACACTCCCTATAAATAGACCAATCAGGCTTATCCGCCGAAGTCTGTACACTTTTATCCTCGCCATTATAAGTGAAGAATAAAACCAAAACGTCACCTGCTTCCCGTTTCTGGCGTGAACAATGTAGTAATCTGCATCGGTTCCTCTTATAGTATCCAAATATGACTTTTGACCGGCTTCCCACGCGTTCATTCCGAGTCTTATCTTGATTGATACTGGCTTCTGTGTGGCATCAGTGGCCAGTAAGTCAAAGTGGAAAGAATGTTGAGGCGCTTACCCCTGTTGTCCTCAAAATCTGGATGTTTTGATTTATCTTGTTGATGCGCTTCATCATTGCAACACCAAGACCTCCAAACATCAGCATTGTTGGAAAAAAGTGCAAAAGAGTTCGTCACGAGGGCTTCCCAAGTGGTCTTACTGGCCTCGCTCAGACACGCTTGACTTCGCAGTGCGGCAAGGGATGCGGTAGACTGTGTCGATATGAACGAACCCGAATGCTCGGTCTGTTTTGGAGTGGCAAAGCCTCAACATTCAAAAGAAATGAACTTGTGAAAAACATAGTTCTGACAGCACAGTCCATGGCATGTCTTAAGCTGGCCGAGTTTTCCTTCATTGTGCTGATATAGTCACCAGAATAATTTGTTTTCAAAATGACCATTTCATGTTTGCAGTGTAGCAAAGCACCGCCAAAGTAACCAGCTCCGCCAAAGTAACCAGCTCTCCGAAATCTCTTCAATGTTATATGATCTTTAAAAAAATCGCGGTAGTTACGGTGACGATCCACGGTATTTCATTTTGAAATATTTCTGCTCCTTTCTGAGCTATTTACGATTTGACAGCACCGACATGAAATCCCATACCTTTGTTGATGAGAGCAGGAGAAGGACATCCTAGATTTAAATTCCATTCTGCTGCCTCGTAACCTCTTTGATGCCATAACTTTGATGGTGAATCATGACTATACCAAATCAACTCACATCTAAGAATTTTTTGAGGTGATCTGTTGTTGTTGGGAGTAATTGGACGACTGTTGGGATTTTTGGATCTGTAATTCATTTCAGAAAGGGGAATGTATTGACCATCACCTGTCACAACTCTCGCCCAAGTTGATTTATTATTCTTAGCTAACGCCTCAACCCTGGCCATCTCTGTGAACTGCCTCCTTCAGTTGACTCAAATCACAAAAATCCTACAGTCTTGGTTGCCCCATGTTTGTGACAAAGATGACGAAATGCTCTATCTGAATACCCCTCTAATGGTGCAGACATCAGCTCGAACACTTTTGCCATTTGATCGGAACACGATTGTGATGTGACAGAATCAGAAGAGGTGCACGTGACCGAGACTACAACGATTCACCAGACAAATCCAGTTTTTAAAATTCACGTTTCGCATTCCGGGAATAATTTGTTCCCGCCATTTGTCCGTTATTTTATTTCAAAGAGAAAAACCTCACAACGGACAATTTATATCAGCCTTGGAGGAGGTCGACACTGTTCAGATCCAAGTCTGTGAACAGATCTTCAACTTCTTGAGTCTCAGAGGACAGAGGTGTCTGAACAAGAAAGGAGAAGTCGATTTCTGAATAGTGGGGGCAACTGATGTTTCTGAAGCCTCCCTGGTCATCATCAGAGGGCAGACGGGCTTCAGGTGCTTTGTCTGCTGTGCTCTTTCTCTTCTTGTACCCAGCCCGTTTTGCCATCAAATCTCCTTTTCTAACTCTGGGGCCGACTGTGAAGGGGTTGCTGAAGTCGATGGCCGAGAAGGTCCCATCCTCACTTAAAATGACAAGGAGATAGACTTGAATTCTTCTGGGATGCCCAGGGAATGCATGATCCATCTCCTCCACAGTGGGTGCCTTCATTTTAAATGACTTCTGTCCATCGCGAAACCGAGGAAAGATCTTGATAGAGTTTTCATCCAACCATTCCTTGGTCAGCTGATCAAAACTGCAGTTCATCAGCTTGACCGAACAAAAGTGTCGTCACCTGCGCCAACAAAGGTGAAAAGAGATCTTGCTGTTCTTCCCCTGACAAGTGGTGATTGTGAATGTCTTGTAGATCGATTTATCTGTGGGAAGTATGGAATTGCTCGATAAGTTTTCACCCTTTGCACGAGGGGCTTCGAAGAAAGTCTGAGTAATGTAGCGATTGTGTTCTTGTTCCTTGGCAATTCGTTGGTTGAGTCGAATATAGCTGATCATGTTCTATCTTTTCTCTTGCTTTCAATCGTGATCTTCTTATTCTGGATCTTTCATGTTGGTATCCTCTGCAGAGGACGAGGACCGTCCGTCCTGCCGGTGAATTTCTCGTCCTGGGGAGGATTCGTCCCAGAAAAATTTGGGCCAAACCGAAAGACAAATTTTTTCGTGCCCAAGCCGAAACAGTTTGTTTCACCCGTTGACTGGAGAGCGAGCCGGACAAGTCCGCCAGGTGATCCCAAGAAATGGGTCTCACAACACATCAAAATCATGGTTTGGGATGTTCAGAAACACAAGGAGCAAGAATACAAAGTGGATCATATGGACAAGATATCATTTGTACCATTCCAATAATGCAAAGATAGAATGGATATGTGGCGCGAGATTCAGCCCCTCTTGCGCGAGATTCATACAAATTAATAAACGATTTGGCGCGAAACTTGCGCGAGAGGTTTGGTGTTTGGCGCGAACGACTCCTTTCTACTTCGGTGACATAAGGGCCGCGCAAAACAGAATATATGTTGACGCGAGCGCGAGGTTTAGTGAACGCCGACCAACAGCCGTTGGACGTAATACGCCAAACGACATTTTTAAAGGAGTTTGCATTATTCCAAAGGCCTCAACAACCACAACATGAGGTCGCTCTTTGTCTTTGGTACTCTGGCACATTTATGCTGTATTTCAGCTGCTGCTGTGTGTAACGTCAACACCGGGAGCTATGGAAACAGCCTGATAAACGGTGAGTCTCTCTAATGATGAAGGTCAAATATTGAGAATTGAGCAGCCGCCAAAGTTGTAGATCGTTCGTGCTCACGGGGCGACATCAATGTGGACACACTCACTTTTGAAAATGGTGACGTACCTCTGTTTGCAGTGCAGACTTTTATCACTATCACAAACTTTGGCGGGCTCTTGAACAACACATACACTTTCACTTCTAACGACAGCACAGCAGGGCAGGTCAGTCAAATGATGGCTGATGAATTATTCTGTTGATCTTTTGTGCAGATCTCCGTCCAACAAGGATATCTCGGCAGCCCGTCTCTCAGCTTTGTAAACATATCTTCTGTCGCATTGGACGGCCTCTACACAAACTCTTCACGTCTATCTTTCAGTGGCTACCAGACAGTGAACATCACAAATAGTGTGCTGAACTCGACAGTGATGCAGATCAATGCCGGAGGTGACCAATCGTGATCTTGTTTGTGATTTGGTCAGTGACAGCTGACATATTTTCAGCTTCTGCCGCGTTGAACAGCGTGTATATGGACGGTGGCAGAGGAACCTGCATAACATCTACTGCCTCTCTGCTAGCTGTGTACAACTCCACTTTGACCAATTGTACCAATACAAGTGAGGAAGCTTTGATTCTGTGTATTGGCAGACAGAGTTTTACTCTGGTATTGTGCGACCTCGGCGAGTTTGGACCTTTCCGTCAGATGCCATCATTTACGGTTGTGTACCGTGAGATTGAAAAATTTTGTACGGTAACAACCGTGGATGAGGATTATTTTGAGGAAGGTACAAACTCGCCCAGGTCGGACAATACATAACCACACAACCGCCGTTTGTCGATATGGCTAATGTGATTGACATGTCTTTGTAGATGGAAATTCAGGTGGCGCCATATTCAGCAACGGAAATTACTTCTCTGCGGCATACTCATCATTTACCAACAATCAAGCACGTGAGTCGTTCTTTTGCATCTCTTCTTGCGCCATCGGAAAGTGAACAAGGAGATGATAGACGCAAAACACAGCGTCATCTCTCAGCTGCGACTCTGCCGCAGACCTTACTCTGAAGATCGATATAGTGCGGTAGGGCAGCACCTCATAATAACACATTGCAGATGTATCTGGTGGCGCAATAGCTGTGTATGGCATAATCAATATCTCATTCTGTAAATTTATCAGTAACTCAGTAACGAACCCCGGTAAGCAGCTACATATAATAGATAAAATGTAAATATCTGCAGGTGATTATCTGTACGGTGGGGCGCTTTGGATTGGGGGACAAACAAGAGTCAACATTATCTCCACAATATTCATGTCAAATTTATTGAGAGCACAATCTTTTAATGGTGAGTACCCAAAGATTTATGACTCGAAATATGTGTTGATTATGGGTGTTACTTTGTATATCGTGTGCAACCTGAGCAAATTTAGACCATTAAGATTTGTTATTTTCGTTAAAGAAAGTTGTGCAGTACATATTGTAACGGTGTTACAAAGGCAGACCATCTTATTATCCCACGGAATTTTGCCTCCCAAATTTTTCTATCTCTGAAGATCAATAACTTCAGTTGTAAAGTTGTCGATGGTAATATGGCATTTAAGACCCAAATAACTAACATGTGTTAGCTTACGGTGGGGCGATATACACAGTGCAAAACACCGAATTCACGATGATAAATTGTACATTTAGCAGCAACACAGCCGTCTCTGATTATTTCGGTGAGGTCTCATATTAATATCTATATTTGCTCATACTTGTAGACGCATTGGGCGGTGCTGTGTACACCAGCTCTGGCAATGCGACGTTGACATCGTGCAACTTTATGAACAATCATCTTGGGAGCATTGCCAATATTCAGAATGCAAACGGTCAGTAACGATCAATTTTCGCATAAGCATAGAATTATACAGGCGTATCTCATAACTGACAAAGATAAGTACATGGTGCGGCAGTTTGGGCAGCAGGAAGCGTTCAGATATCAAATTGTACATTCTTTGGCAACGGGAATGCTCCAAATACACACTTCTGTAAGTAATATTGATGGCAAAGTACGCGAAAGCGTTCCAATATATTATTTTTCGGTGCAATTTGAGAACGTTTATATTACCGCACCAAACATCCAAACTTCAGGAACGCTCTATTTCACCAGGCTGAAGGCCGGTAAAATAAACCAGGCCTGACTCTTGCGTCAGCAAAACAAACAATTCTGAGAATCTCGTGTTCTATAAAGAACCAAAGAAGTATTGTGCGACGTGGTCAGTTCAGGGACCTTTTAAGATTTGCGGGAAGATGACGTGAAAATCACGGTACAATATCGCACAACGGAGATGGAAGCGATCACGCCGCACAATAGCAGTGATAATGGTTCTATTTTGTGGGATTATCTCATATGATCAAAATAAAAACTCAATCTCAAACACGATAATCCTTTTCACATACTTTCATTAAATTTTACAGATCAAGGGTCTGGTGGAGCCATATACATGAGTTCTGGCAGTCATTTGGCACTGATGTCATCCCAGTTTACCAGTAACGCCATGTATACCCGTCGCAGCGCTGCGTGTGAGTGGTTTTACAATTGCCACTACACCAAGCGCATAAAATGCAAATCCTATTTGTCACGGTGATGACCGCCACGAGTCACGGTAACGAGCGCCACAAGTCACGGTAATGACGGCCACAAGTCACGAGATAAATACGGTTGTTACCGGACCTGCAGGTCCTTAGTTCAAGAGATCACAGCCAAAATACTTATTCCTTCCTATGCCACAATACTGACAAATCTAGCATTGGGTGGCGCAATATTTACAAACATAAACGTCAACATCAGTGTAACTGAATGCACATTTCAAAATAACACTCTTTTGGGGGGATTCAGCTATGGTAAATATACAAAGTTTATGTTTGTGTTATACTGCACTCTGTGTGTTACAAAGTTTGTAGATTTCGACTTCAATGTAATTACAAATAAATGAAAATAAAAGCAGTGTATCTGCAAAACAGACTATTACTTCACAATTTTGCTTGTTTTCACATGAATGACATCTGCAAAGATTGCTTATTTCTCATACACTAAATCTTGTAGCTGCTGCAGCCATATATGTCAGCTCTAGCTCTATCTTTACGTTGATGTTGTCTAATTTCACAAACAATCAGGCAACGGGTAGTAAAGGTACATTCAATTTCTTTCCTAAGCAACAGTAGTCTGTATATAATATCGTTGCAACCATCATCAGCGTATATCTAGCTCGGCTGGAACCTGCAGAGATCAGTGTAAACAGCGCAATAAGGAATATCGGAACACGGTAATTTACGTGTCGGAACAAAGTTCCGTTGCGGTAACTACCCTGTTCCGATTACTCTTTACAGCGCAAAACGACACATGCTATCCCACACGAATTGACACTTTGCCAGCAAACGGTGGAGCTATTCAGAGTGACAGTGCGTTGACCGTCACCTCATGTATATTCACTTCAAATACCGCAGTACTTACAGGCGGTGCGATCTTCACTTATGAAACACTGAATAGCACCAACAACGAATACCGCTATAACAGTGCGCAGTCCAGCGGCGGAGCTTTGTATGTGTCTGCTCTCAACTCAAAGAACGATACGTACATTGGCAACAGAGCGATGAATGGCAACGGTGGTGCTTTAGTAAGCAGCCAGATAACTGATGAAGGGAGTCAATATATCAGCAATACTGCATCACAGTCAGGAGGTGCAGTGTACTGTTCTGGAATGACAGAGAGTGTTGATGGAACATACATAAATAACTCAGCTGGAGGAACTGGTAAAGCGACGATGGATTCGATATCTTTGTGACTGAGAGATTTAGGTGGAGCAGTGTACGCACTCACAAACACAAGTGTCAGCAACAGTACATTCTCATATAACACAGCTGCATCTGGAGGTAAGCACACCTCATTTTGACTTGAGCGAGCATCATTCTTGGAATAGTCACAAATAATGTTATCGTGTGTAGGCTGGTAAAACAAAACAGGCCTGACTTTTTTGGTCGGTGAAACAGGCCCGTTTTGTTTTATCGCTCCACATGTGCTGTAGATAGCCAAGATAATATGAATGTTTACGTGCATAAAATTAAGTTTAATATCAATGATAACATTGATGTTGATGTTAACATGTATAGGTGCAATATACACTGCTGGAAATGCAACAAGATATGTGAGTACTTTCAGCTCAAGCATTTTTACAGACAACAACGCAACGGCAGACGGCGGTGGTCTGTACTGTGCCCATAACGTGACAATGGAGGCATGTAACTTCTCAGACAACGATGCAGTGGGCGGAAACGGTGAGTTACCTCTTGTAAGTGTTGGCTGTATGTTGAGACTGAGCTAGGTGGAGGCATGTCTATATATGGCGGAGTCGTACACCACAGTCAGTTTATTGACAACGCTGGTCTGCACTACAATACATCAAACTGGCTCTCCGACAGTGAGCTTAATGCGTTCACAACCGTATACTATCCCTGCGGTACAGTGACACCCCAAGCTGGTGCTTCTTGTATACAAAAGAGCACTACGGAGGCAGAGAGCACCACAGAGAGTACCAGCTCGTACATACCCAGCAGCACAATCTCACAGAGTAGGATCTGCTTTGTTATCAACGACACTGGATCACTGCTGGATGGTCAAGTGAGATACAACTTCGGTACAGGAGCATACAACGTGTCTTTTGCACTACAAGATGGCCACTTGAATAACAGCCTGCCTTATCAAATACAGTGCTACATCTCTTCTCAGTCACAGCTGCAGTGCGATGACGTCCCACAGACAAACGACGACAATTTGTTCAGCATCATAAACGGTCAGCTTGCATATACAGGCAGCACTGCATGGTACAAGTGTCCCATGGACACAGGTTACAATGTGTACAACACAGACTACTACAACGGCTCATGCTCTCCTGTCATTTTAGAGATCATAGAGATACCATGCGAATCACCTCCACAGATACACAACATACAGCTGGAGGGCAGCACAGCATATATCTCTGGATCAGACTTTGGAGACAGCGTGGAAGGGCTAACAGTGTTGACAGTCAATGCCACATTTGGTGGATCAAACTGCACAGGTGAGTGAGCTGTCAGCCAACCACTCGATAATAGTGTATCATAGAGGGACACATTATTCAGTTCTATATTTACTGCTGCACAACTTACTGCCTCCACTACAACATCCAGTATGATTGTTGGGCCGTTTCCAGTGAGTAACACGCACCAACAAATTTAATTTACACATGCTGAGATGTGGCAGAGTACAGCGACACAGATAAACAGCACAGGCAATGTAATAGAAAGCAACAACAAGGGGCTTACGGGTGGCGCTATAGCAGGCATTGTCATAGGCATCCTAGCATTCCTGCTGATTGTCTTTTTTGTCATATTTCTTGTCAAAAGGAAGCATAGAAGACAGAGAGCAGATGAGGCAATGGACATGAAAACAATTGGAACACCAGCAATATAAAGACAATGAGTGTACATCTTATAAAGGATGATTTGTATTGACCTTCGATAATGTTAACCTTCAGCGAGATTGCAGAATACCGCCGCACGTCGGCGATACCCCATTTTGTACCGTGAAATAAAACTGCATTGTGTTTGGTTGTACAGTTGCGACCAGAAGACTCAAGAAGTGTACACTTCTTGAGTCTCATGCAACATCAGCATACAGGGAGGGACATAGGTGTCCTCGGACACCGAGTAGCGCCTCATACTGGAGGCCATGCCCCTCTTGCACTGAAAGAAAAAAAAAGCTTCTGCAAGAGGGCGGGTTCTAGTGCAAGGTATAATTATTTGATTTGCAAAAAGGGCTATCTGGAGCAGTTGGGGGTGGGGGTGCTGAGTGTGGGAGGGTATGTTGTCTTCTGCTGGGTGAGAGACTGGCATAAAATTTGGAGAGGGGTGTCATTACGTGGGGGATTTGCACTCATTTGAGCAGATTTGCACTCATTTGCAATAGAGATTGCAGGAACACTTTTCAGAACATTTTCAGAACATTACTTTATTTCTGTTATGAAATGTCACAGGATGGTACAGCTGAGCTCAAAAGATAGCATTTTAAAAACAACATATAGGTAGTAAGAGTAATAAAACTGAGATATATAGTTGTAAAAGAGATAAAGCTAAAAAACTGTCTCAGAACAGACCCCTGTTCTGCAGACAATGTTCTGCAACAGTATTTAGAGTTTATTTCTGTTAGCAATATAAATCAACACATTATTGCAATTACAACCTATATGTTGTTTTTTAAATGCTATCTTTTGAGCTAATTTATGCTATTATGTGACACTTCATAATAAAAATAAGTTAATGTTCTGAAAATGTTCTGAAAAGTGTTCCTGCAATCTTATACAAACCAGAGATGTGGCTGAGGAATATACCACAGTTATGTGAGGTCACTGTATGTGATGTCACTTATACTAGAAATATATAAATTTACCATTTTATATTTCTACAAGAATTGATATTTTGAACAAGAGTAATTGATAATAGTATTATGATATCATTCTCAATTTATAGTAAATAACATAGAATTCATTATTTACAATCTGGGTCATTTAGTTGTTATGCTGGCACAATGCCTGCAGATAAAAGAGGTGCTCTAGCAATTTCTAAATAGTTTTAGAGACAGAAGTTTGTGGTTTTTGTGCAGTTGGCTTTACTTGTGGATACCCACAGGGATTCCAAAATATTTCCATTGAGAAGAATTATGGCTAAATCTTTACAACTATCAGCTTAATGCACAGAGCCAGATAAGTCTTAATCCCATCCCAGTCAAGTGTGTTAGATCATGCACATAGCCAGTAAAGGTAACAAAGATGCAACTGTTGCATCTTTGCAAACATCAGGATTAGAAATAGCAGTTAAAGTGCAAATTGCACTTAAGATGGCTGCACTTAATTTTGGTGGCTAAAACAGCTTGTCTGTTGGCACAAGAGATGCCATCTATGGACACATTATAGTAATTGACATTGATGAAATCATCTACTAAGATATAAACATCTCTAGAGGGCCAAGAGCGCTGGCTAGAGCCATATATCTAAAAAGCGGCAACACAAAGTATAGAATACAGCAGCACAACACATCTAGACTAAGCCATTCTTGAAATGTGAACATAGACAGCCACAGGATTGATACAACAACAACTGCCAACTTTGTTCTAGGTTTAGTTCAGAAAACTTGTTTAGCCTGTGCAAAATGTAAAAAGCCAACCCTACCTAAGATATGGCAAACTGCAAATAGGAAATGTAAATTTTTCAATGAAATGTAAATTTTTCAATGCTTTTGTTCTTATGATCTAATGTTGTTGTATTGGTGTTCTCTTGAGATATAATTAATGTTTGTTTTGCCAAGACCAATTGAATAAAAAAGGCTGGCCTTGTCATATTCAAGAATAGTGTAATACAAGTGAATGTTGTTGATACAAAAGTAAGATAGTATGCAAAGTCTGTGAACTATCTAGAATCCAAAACTCTGTATAATAAAGAAAACAAAAAATTAAAAATTAATAGACAAGATATCATCCATAAATGCACAAGCAACAATAGAACAAAATCAAACAGAAAATCAAACAAAACCTAAGTGAAATCTTTAAAATGCTCAAGAAAGTAGGCAAAAAAGCAAATAGAAACACAGAAAGCCCACACATCAGTGACAAGAGCTGTGGCTATTAGAATAGTTTTCTTTTGTATTTTTTATTTAACAAGATCCATCTAGACCTTCTTCTGAGGTTCTGACAAGGGGCAGATCCCCTGGATTAGGCTCTGTCTAGCTAAGCTCTTTTTTCCCTGTTAACTTGTTCTGATAGCAATTCTACTGGGTCTTTAATCCAGGTGTTTACATGCACCTGCTAGTAACTGTAATTCTTTCTTTTTTGTATTTTATTTCTATATTCTTTTTAAGAAGAATCCCAGTTAAACTTAACCTCTGAATTGATGGTTTCAGAGGGAACATCTGCAAGGCAAACCCAGGGATCCCATCCTTCAGAACCTGACATAATGAGATTGAACACTTAAACTTGAGTTAAACTTGACCTCTGAATTGATGGTTTCAGAGGGAACATCTGCAAGGCAAACCCAGGGATTCCATCCTTCAGAATCTGACAAGATGAGATTGAACACCACTGATGTAATCTTACCAGTAAATTGCTTGCTCTTGTGTTTATTGGCAAAAATCTTTGCCAGCTGCTGTTGTGGAAAAACAGCAATTTGGTTGAAGAACAAATTGCGCTTGTCACTGGATCCCCCCCCACATAACAAGGCAACCAGTAATGAGGACCTTTCCATACATGAGGAGAATCATATGCCCACATTGCCTGCGCAACACGTACTGAGGGAGATGCAACAGTAGAACCCCAGGACTTTTCCCAGCTAGACAGCAGCGCCTTCTCATCCTTGACAGAGGATGTACAGGATTTGCAAGAGGCGTTAGCTTCCCTCCATGCTGAAGTATGTACGCTGCGCCAAGAAAAAACAGATTTAGAGTACAACGTCGCTCTATTAACCTCTTGGAACGCAATATATGATCTTTTTGTTTTTTCTCTGAAGGGCTATAATTATTGAATATTGATTTTGGTGAAGGTGTCAACTGTGTCCCGACTGGCTTTTGATTTTTAGCTTCACAAACACCTCTTCTTGCAGATGTGCTTGTAGCATATGATGCTCTAGACCGTGCATATACAGATATGAAGATATCTGGTTCATCAGACATACAATCAGCTGCAGGTTGTGCACTCAGCAAACTCCAAAAATATTACAACCTCACGGACAAAAATTCACTTCTTTGACTGGCTGTATGTGAGTGATAATTGATTTATTTATTATATTTATTATTAAATAAATCAATAAATATATATTTATTATTTTGTGATGGAATGCAGTACTACATCCACGCCTAAAGACCCAATACTTGCAACTACAAAAGTGAGAGCCAGAATGGATTACAACAGCACATGCTCTCTTACATTGTGTCTATAACACTCACTACAAGCTGACAGAGACAAAAGCACCCAATTTGCAGAACCTCCCTCCTGGAGACAATGAAGATGTATATTATTATTTTATTTTATACTTTATATTTCTGATATTTGTATAGGAGTTATTTCTTGAATTAATATGCCACAACTGCAACTCAGTGAACAATCCAGTACAACAGTGGTTAGACAAGAAGCCATTAAATTATAAGGTTGAGCTGTTACAGTGGTGGGTTGAACGCTACAAGTGCGGTGATAAACAGAAAGGTCTAACTCAGCTTGCCATAGATACAGTGGCTTCCAAAAGTGTCCGGATGTTTTTGTAGGAGCAGTATTATGCTTATAAATCTG
>MZNV01000672.1:0-15316 GCA_002081555.1 Protostelium mycophagum | reverse complement strand
ACCGAATAGCTCTGTCCCTGCACCTTCGGCATTCTAATGTCGAAGATGATCTGATCACCGTCATTCTGATCATAAGAAAGTGCGAGATTATATGGCAGGTCCTTTGGAAGCTGGAGGGTGACTCGGCTGATGGTGAGGTATCTAACTGACTGGACGACGGTCTGGTTCTCATACTGGGTAAATTGCGCAGTTGCAAGCCCCACAACTGCAGCCTGTAGCTTTTAGAGGGAGCTGTGAAAGAGAGCTCTTAAATCTTACAATAAAGAGAAGGAGTTGCATCTCTGCTCTTGTCGGCTGAAAAATGGTTTTGAACCAAGCGGATCATGTTTCCTGGCAACCAGAGTTGGAAGCCTAAGGTGTTGCTTCCAGGAAGTATTAAATTTGCGCAGCGGAAGCTGCAATTGTTCTATCGCAGCTTCAACCTTTTTTAAGAAGGCTGGCGGGAAATCCGAAATAACCCTTCTTGAAAACGCTCGTAATAATGATTTTAGCCTCGGACAACCTCTTTGAACTCAACTTCATCTTCCGCTTGCGTGTGGGTTTCGTTGCGTCGGCAACAGTGGATAGCGGTTAACGCAGATCTCCGATACGATCTGCGGTAAGAAGCGCAACTTTCGCTTTAACGATTTCCGATCCCATGACTGAGTAGAAAGAGGTGGTTGTTTGTTGATTAAATAAAATACATAACAACGCCGTCAATCAAAGAGAAAATGAGCTGGACCAATTAGCGCGAAGTCACGTGGGCTGATCTCATACTGAACAGCGCAGCGTCGAGGATGGAAGCTCTCATCATTGATTCGCTCTTTGAATTCGAAAAAAATGATACTAACGATAGACAACACGGTTTATTATTTTAAAGAGGAACATCCTGTTGAAGATCATCTCTTTAGGCATTAGTAGAGTGATGTTGTCAATAGATACAACACGACAAGAGAAGAGGGCCAGGTATGTTCCTCATTTCATGAAGCGCAGAAATCACATCATCAATGATCAAGATCCATGGTGATTTTATTTTAAACGATATTACATCTACATCTACAACTCGTGAAATACGATATCATGATGTGATATCTTGATCTTTTATTTTGTTCCTTTTTGGTGCCAAAATGAAATTACAAATTTCAAACCTGTTCACTGGCACAAACTGTCTTTTTGTTTCTAAAAAATGACTGCAGGTGATTTTTAATGCTTCATAGATTCTTCAAATGAATGTAAAGGTCATACAAATAAAGACATTACCTCAGACGACTGCCTTCATGTTGCTCACATCCAACCTCTCATGTCTTTTTCACTATGAATTTCAACCATCTTCTGAAGAACAGAGTTGTGCATCTCGATGTTAACATATCATAGATAGCGACCCTTGACGAAGGCACACCAGAAGTGGAGCCTGCGGCTTAATTTGACTCAACACGGGAAATCTCACCAGCGCTGACGAGACTCGACAAGACGCAGCAACAGGTTTAGGGAGGTCGAGCCAATGGGTCTTAACGCTGAGATGACCACCCTCTTCCAGAGAACATATGATCTCTACTGTAATACAATACTGATACAAATTATTGCACTTGAAGTGGTCGATTTTATATGTTCTGCCGGACTTCTTTCTTAGCGATCTTGGTCGGCTTGGCCCATTTGTTGCCCTTATTTGTCAAGATCAAAGCCAACAGCGCGATGGCCCTGAAGAAGAGTCCAAACACAAACATGATCCACACCGCGTCCCATTGATGCTTCCAGGAATAGCCCTGGTCTCTAATAGAGTGGTTCAAGTCATCCTCATGGCCGGGGAGTATGTCAAGTGCTGTATTGTTTCAATTTTTTGAAACTTGACGAATTTTCCGCGAGATTTCGGTGAATTTCCGCGTACGATAACGTCAAAGGTGTCCGGAAAGTCCGATGAAATCTCACATTTAATCTCCGTGAGGACCAGTGACTCCACCATCCATCTGGCATATGAAACATCTGTCATCACCCTGCCAAATAAAGACGATCTCAGATCGTTTAGATTCGGCGCGACACCCGCGAAGATGCTGCACCCGAGAGGGTAAAAACACCCGACGATCGTCGCGTTTGTCGAAATAAAGAGGATGGATACGAAATATCCCATTCCGGAGCAGCTGTACAGGAGTCAGTCTGAGGATCTACAACGATGTAGACTCACCAGAAAACACCGGAGAATAAGGTGATATAGATCATCCAGAAAGAGCCTTGTGGGGGTGAAAACAGTGAATAAATGCTGAGCATTGCCACGGGGTACATCGCGAGCAGAGGCAAGTGTGACAGGTTCTACAACGAGTCATTTCTATTTTTAGACCGTTTCTTTTCATTCATTTTCTGAGATATTTACCTTGGCAAAGAAATAGACGGGGGCAGATATGCCAGATCTGGTTTCCCGCCAAAAGACGGTTTGTTCACCGCCAAAGGTCCTGATGGAGCCTTGAATGGAAACCAAACCGCAAGCCAAAGACAAGAGATTGTAGGCGGGTTGGATCGGGTCCTGTCACGTGTGAGTCGCGGTAGTTACCGAGATGTTTGCGGTAAGAGAGGGCATATGGATTTTGCATAGGCAATACGAAGAATGCATTTTTTGCCGGCAAAGCCGCGGGTTAATAGTTTTATTATTTTTGTGAATATTTTCCCACAATTTAAATCTACTTGAACCAAATATATATAATTTAAATATATCTTGTTTAAATTATATTTTAAATATATCACGTTTTTGAATCATCGAAAAATGTTTTTTGTGAAATTACTTGTGGGAAATGATCCGACTTGTTCGACGCCCCAATCGCACCTGCGAAATTTCAGTCTCGTTGTAGATCCACATTCGACCGTCTACAACGTACCAGCTCCCACTATACTCAGTAAGAAGGCCACCAGGACTATTTTTGGCTCTCTCCATTGCTGCACAATTCCACGATAAAAGAACAGAAGAAATTGAGAGTATAGAGGTGCGATGGTGTGTTCACTCTTGTTTAAGAGGCGGGAAGGCCCATTTGTAGGCTCAGAGGGGGTTAGGAGGGAGGTGGGGTTATTGTTTCCAAGGTTACGTCTCAGTCGACTCGTCAGACCTGTACATACGTCGATAAAAATATTTATTTATTTCTGTAGTGCAATTTAGATTATTTTTCTGTTATATTATGGGACTGGTTTCAAACCAATGAACCAGAAGTCACGTGACATCGACTCGAAATTTCAGTGAAATTTACCGACTAAAGAGGTCCTCAGGGCGTCACCGGTTATGCCCAAGTCTAAGGGGCTGGTTGGGACGCTGAACGCGTCGTGCCCAAATCTCGGTGTAGATGACATAGTCAACTCTCGGAAACTCTGACCGTTGCGTGTCGCCTGTAGATCTTCAACGTTGGCGCACAGATTTTGAACTTTGAAAAAACATGTGAAAATTTTGAAAAACATTGAGGAAATTTGAAAAAAGTTTTGAAAAATTTGAAAAAATATAAAAAACTTGAGAAAATTTGAAAAAAAATCTGAAAAAAGTTCTGAAAAAATTTGAAAAAAGTTTTGAAAAAATTAGAAAAAAGTTTTGAAAAAAAAGCTTTGAAAAAATTTGAAAAAAACGGTACCTTGTGGTCAGAGCTGGGTGTTCTTCTGTGCGTGGGGGTGCGTTTCATTCCTGGTGTCTTATTGCTCATCTCTTCGTCCTCCAATTTCTGATATTATTCAGTATCTACAACGACATCTACAACTCATGACGGATTCAACAGAGCAGATTTTTTTTCGCAGAATTTTCTGGTGATCTACAACGATGTAAATGGTACCTCGAGTAGTTGTAACCCGTTCTCGGCCCAAAGCTCTTGTGCCGCAGTGCAGATGGGATTGGCTTCCGGTGTCGCTTTACCGTTTGCAATGTCAAGAATAAAATCGGCAGGATTCGTGATCTTGGGCCTCTTGTATCCTATTTTTAGATCATTCATCGATCTACAACGACATCTACACTACCTAATAATTCAAAGTAGGGTTCACAGAAACGAGAAGGGCCGAAGTATGTTGTCTTCCCTCTATTGCCAATCAGCAGTACGTTGTCAAACATCTCAAAAATCTGCCAAGAGTCAGCGTTGGTACGAAACCGTGGAGTCGCGGATGATGACGTGGAGATAATTTCTGAGAAAGTTCTTGTTCTGGGAACGGGGTCACCTCGTATCTGGGCTGATGAATGACGGTCACGATGGTCAAACCGAGTGTCGCGATTCTCTTTAATGTCGACACGATCTCCACGGTGATCGTACTATCTAATCCTGACGTGGGCTGTCGCAGATTTCAGTTCCACATGTCGTGAATTTTCACGAAATTTTTTTTTGATTTCTGTATCTACAACTCACCTCGTCTAAAAATAGAAGCGTGGGCTCCCCCACCAGCTCGATCCCAATGTTGACCCTCTTTAGCTCTCCACCGGATACTCCGCGTACCTTCTCATCACCTTTTCACGTTAAACGTTGGGAAGATGCGGTTGTTAACGTGGATTTGTGCGGTAATTAAGGAGATGAAAAAATACCGATGATGGTGTTCTGAGCACGGGTTAGGCCCAACAATTGAATAGTTCTGTCTACAACAGCTTCTATCTGTGGAATAATCAATTTTAATATTTTTCAAAAAATGACAAAAAAAGATTTAAAAAGAAAAAAAATTAAAAATACAGAAAATTATATAAAAAAGGAAGAATTTTTTTTAAAAAAGGGAAAATATTTTAAAAAAGTAAAAGAATATAAAAAAAGGAATTTTTTTTAAAAAGTTAAAAAATGGAAAAAATTTGACCTGTGATCTGGACAATCTTCTGGAAGCTTTCATTTTGGTATAAAAAGATATTGTCTCTCGTACCGTCAGTGTAGACAACATGATATCACTACAAGACGGTAAGATATCTTATCGTGATGTCATACAGTAATCAGAAATTTTTCGAGAAATAAAAAGCACCGAGAAAAAAATGATTCATTGATTTAAAAATTAAAATTAAAATCCGCAGATCCAAACATTTTGATATTTATCTTGTGACTTGGATGACATTGTCATGGCAATAGGAAGAGATATCTTACTTTTGTGGCACGAAACCCATGACAGTACGTAAGTCGGACATGCTCTCGGGGTGTCCGTTAATCAGAATTTGTCCCGCGGTGGGTGATATCTACAACGAGTCAATCAACATTTTAAATTTTTTCTGAATATTTATTTTTTGTTGTTGAGGAAATGGATAAATGAAAAATAATTTATTATATAATTATATATAATTTATAATATTATGATTATAAATTATTATACAATAAATATAATATTACTATATTTTGAATGAAATAAAAAAATCTGCAAATCAATTTTAAGAAATTTCACAACCAAAAATATCAATTAAATTAATTAAACAGATTTAAATACCAAAATTATAAAAATTGTAAAAATAAAAATAAAATACCTGGCCGCTCAGAATACTCAACAAGGTCGTTTTTCCACAACCTGACGGACCCATAATTGCCGTGACCCTACCGTGCTCAAACTCCGCCGAAACTCCGGATAAGATCTTCCGACCTTTCACGGAAAATTCCAAATCTGAGACTTGGATATGGAGGGGGTTTTGCTTGGCGGGAAAAGAAGATGCGATGGCACCGGAACCTGCGAATGCGAAATCCGTTGCTGATAAAAAGGCGGCCTGAAAAAATTTAATTTCGAATTTTGGAAATTCGTATCACTTTGAAATTTCTCCGAAATCCACAAAAAAATCTCGTTGTAGACGCTCACCTTCATTATGGACTGGCCCATATCGTTATCATCCTTGGGAATATGTCGCTGAGTGTAAATCGTCTCGGGTAAATACACCCTTCCGATCCCCCATAGAAACGGAGACATGAAGACCACAGTTAATACGAGGAAGATAAAAATAACCTCATAACAAGTCCCCTCGGGGCAAAGAGAGAGGGGGCGGCATCCTGTCAAAATGAATAGAGGTGACAGTATGTGATCAATTTTCAAATTTAAAAATCGCCTAAACCCTAAACCCCAAATAAATATTTTTGGGAATTTTAAAAAATAATCCAAAAATAAATTATCTTCGATAAATGGAATGAAATACTTACTGCGAGGATGCACTGTCTTCGTATTGCACCAATAACCCGAGGGACATGGATACTTTTCCGTGGTGTTGGGACAATAGCTCCCACAGGGACAGAAGTTTATATTTGGCGTACCGGGGGGGCAGTACATCGCTGTACACGTCATCTATATGGCACGAAAATTCGAGCCCAACGTTTTAAAAAATTCGGGTGCAGTCGACATTTTGATGCAAATTTTCAATGTATAAATTTTGACATGATGTCATACGATCAGTCATGACATCATGACATTGAGAGCGGCAGAGCCGTTGTATGGCTTTTTGGATGAAAAGTGCAATGACCGATGACGTATGACATCATGTCTTGTGATGAGATGTCATGATACACATACATAATTGACAGTCATAGGCGACCGCAGGATTAGGGCAAGCGTAACCGCCCGGACACCATATGGGCTCTACACTCCCTTGGGGGCAATACGTAATCATGGGTCCTAAAAATAGATCATCGACTCGAAATTTCGCGGAGATTTCACGTACCGTCACCATGGTGCTCGGGGCATTGTACGATCTGTGTGGGGGTTGGGCAGTGAAATCCTCTTGCACAATCTGGTTCATCAGTGTTTTTGTAGCTTCTCGCGATGGGGCAATAGAATCCGGGTTTGCAGGGCGACATAGCTCTGTAGAATTTAAAATTTGAAATCGGGGAGATGGCGGGAAAATAGAATTTTTTGGTGATGAGATTTTTTGTCAGACAAAAAGTGATCCGAGAATTCGAACAAAGAACTAGTGAGTGTGACGGATCGAACCCTGCACTCACTGAACCAAATTTGCAGCTGTAGTGTCCGATTCGTTAATATACCACCCTACATCTCTCAGAACACACCCAAATTTCCCCGAAATTTCGTCGAAATTTCGCTCACCAGGTGGGACCGCCACAGGGGGGACATCAGGCCTGGTGCATATATGTCCACGTGGACAATTGGCGGGCTCTGACAGCTTCATCTGGTAGCATGACGTATTCATCACGGGGTTATATGGACATCTCTGCGGCTCAGTCATGAGCTCATGAGGACAGTGGAACCCGACTTTGCAGGGGATGGCTCTGCCGTCTACACAATAGAAGCCGCGCAAGCAGGGGAGCTATTTTTAGATCAGAAAAATCTCAGAAAATCCTAGGAAAAATCTCGGAAAAATCTCGGAAAAATCTTGGGAAAATCTCGGAAGGAAACGGGGACTGGGATACGTACTACGTTGAGGGGGGTGTGGCTGAAGAAACCGACTCTCATGTCTACAACGAGTAGGTCTTGGATAAGGGGGCAGACCTGGAGAGTTTGAGACTCGAAAAAAATCATTTTGGCGCGAAAATTCTTCATGTAGATCTCAGTTTGAAATTTAAAAATCTTCCAAAAACTTTTCGACAAAATATTGTAGAAAGGTACAAAAAAAAATTAAATATATGAAATTATATTTTCGAGTTGTAGATTCACACCTGCTTGGCCAGGGGGCACATACTGAAATAAGTCAAGTAGTCGACGGGTCCGAAATCTTCGATGGGATATAAATAGCTCTCTGCACAGAGGTCGTTGTAGAGCTGGGTGGGGTCTTCTGTGCCCTCCTCCTTATTGCAATATTCTTGAGATCTGATCCTGCTGTCTATCTCCGCAAACGGAATCTACAACGTTGTAGATGGGATATTTTCGTAAATTTTATTGATTTCAATTCTTGTGGATTTATTTTGAAAAATCTTGATTATGTTAATTCACCTCGGAGAGAGTCCACACGTGTTGTCCGTTTTTCGACGAGGACATCGAACTTATTGGTCTTGTGTGTCTGTGGTTCAATCGCGCAAAGTGCCCAGCGCTGCTATTCAACATATCTTCACCGTTCTATTTTTGTCAATGTCACTTTACAACGTTGTGGATGACAAGAATTTTTTCCAAAAAGGAGGGATGAAATATAAAATGAAATAAGTGCGTTGTAGATGGACAGACCTCAAGGGCAACACCCAATACGTAAATATCCCGCAGACCAGAGGCAAATATGAGGGTGTGGTGATCTATCCCGATCTCTTGTATCTTATCGTTCCGGCTAACTACCGTGATGGGCTCGGTACGGGGCCGCGGTTGTACGTCATTCACCTGTTCCCATAATTAGTTCTGCACGATATGATGAGTTTTCACTGAATTTTCGTATAATACCAATAAATCAGAAAAAAATTAATTTTCTAATTTTCAAAAATCGAAAAAATTTTAAACTTACAGGTGTGGGCAGTTCTAGTTGTCTCACATAGGGTGTTCTGTCGACACATATTCCATTCATGTACACGTAACCCCTCTCGCACCTGGTCTCAAGGTCTTGGCATTGGGGCAGTGGTCCCGCGATCAGTTTGGTGTCGCCGGGGCAATTGAAATGGTGGTCCGAAAATTCAGGGAAAGGGACATTGTAGACCATTCCATACTGGGGGTTGTCGTCAGGGCGATGATTGTAGATGGTGTTGTAGACCGTCATTTTTTTGAGATTTTCGACCATTTTGAAATTTGAAAAAATCGCGTGAGGGATATTTCATAAAAAAATTTCAGAATTTTTAAAATCAGAATAATCGATCTACAATCGCGTCTACAACTCACATTTCCGGTCGAGTTACTCGTCGCGTTGACACCGATTGTGAGCCACATGGACTGTGCGTTCTTTTCTGAAGGAGTGAAACAACTCCCGAATCCTGCAACGCTGGTGATAATCTCTCCGGACTTCACAGTTGACACGATGTTTTCGGTTGTCAAGATTACTATACGGTCAGAACCCCCCGAAAAAGTCGTGTTGTCGGAGCTGGTCGCGGTAAGGATTTTCATTTTGATTAGCGTTTTAAAAAATCTTGTTAAAGATCGAGAAGAATATTCGGAGAAATTTCGCGGAAGATTCGGGAAATTACTCACTTGATGGGCTTGTTGTTGTGGTCGTTCAGCGGAACAGACCACACGTTCTGGTTGTCATAGAGATGCACGATGTATCTGGCGTCGGTCCACAAGTCACAAAGTCCCAGCCTCCACCCCGTCACGTTACGTAAACCCCCTTGTACAGAGAGTGAGAAGCGCAGGGGTCCGTTGACAACCGTTCTTTCAATAGTCCAGAGGAATGTTCCGCCATTAATCACCTGGAGGGATCAGCGTTGTAGATGCAACCGAAATTTCTCTGAATTTTTTTTGAAATTCTTCGAAATTTTCATTTTGGAAATTTCACTCTCTCAAATCCTTGAACCCTAAACCCTAAATATTTTTAAATTAAAAAAGGCATCACCTCATCACATCCATGACTGGCATTAAGAAGTGGCACATGGTCAAACATGACTTCCTGCCACCTTATCATAGCCAATGCCTTCTCGCTGGCAGAATTGCTTATAAACCCTGTGACGAGGACAGTTCCGTCGGGGTCATAGATGGTGTTGCGGTAGACCTTCGTCGTCGCGATGTGCATTTGGTCGTATGATGATGAAATGGCTGATTGTAGATGAGAATTTTTCCAGAATTTTCGGAAAGTCGGAAATGTGATGTCGTAGATGATGTCTTTTGGAAATTTGGTTTAAAAGGAGGGCTTACGTAGATGCAAACATTGTGATAAGATCAAGGTGTCATTGTATGATATCTTAGAGGGGTCAGGTTTGGGAATGTCACCAGAGCCAGGAATATCCTAAAAATAGATCAAAACTTGTCATCTACAACCCGCAATAAAAATTTGGATACTCAGTAAATCCAAAAAAATCACAATCTTCTTCTAAAGTGATAAAACCAGTCTACAACCGCCAAAAATATGTCAATCTACAACGAGGCTCACCTGCATCGTATTCCATTGCTTTGGGTCTTTACCATCATAGGAAGGGAGGGGTGCTTGAATCCTCCAGACTTTGAGACCGATCTTGTTTGTAGAGATGAGATAGGCCAACCCGAAAACCTCGTGAAAATTCAGAGAAATTTCCCGTCTCAAGAACTTGACAATAATCGTGGTAAAATATATTTTACAAAAAATTTTAAGAAATTAAAAATCTCATCACAATGAAATTTTGTTTTAAAATTTCCTCATCGAACTATTCGAGAATATTCTCGTTGTAGATGGGGATACTCCTACCTCCACCGTCTCTATCTGGTCTATGAAGGAGGGATTGACCCATGTGTGATTGATGAGAGAGATATAATCTCTACGGAGTTCAATCGTTCCATTTATAGGTATCTTGAGCTCGTGTGCGCTGGTGTTGCTGCGATACACGATCTACGAAAAACTTTAAAAATAACTTTCAAATGAAAAAAAGTAGAAGTTCTGACCGCCTCTAAGAAGGTATCAAAAAGATGGATGTGGTTATTGACGTCTGCGAGGGCTAAGATGGTCCTCCTCAGTTTCGGAATGCCATCAGGGATTTTGGTGAAATTGAGATGATGGAGGATGCCTTCATCGAAGACTGGAACAGCCACTGGTGTCAAAACGGTGAATTCTGTGAGATTTCAGAGGAATTTGAGAGGAATGAACTGAAAAATGGATGATCATTTTCAGGATGGAATCCTTTTTCATGAAAAATGATGATTGACGACTTACGTTTACAAAGCCAGCTGAGAGGGTCGTCTAAATCTCTGTACTGACATAGTGTCTGATAACTATCAATATGTTTCTCGGTCTGGATGGGTGAAGGATCAATAATGGAAAATGTATTAAAGGCATGAGGTCCCACGAAATCATTAGAACTCTGGCACCTGGCAACATTTAGATTGATAATTGACCAGTATCTTTCAGTTACCATGAGTAATTGGCAAAAGCCACTTCGAGCGTATGATTAGAGTTCAAATCGTCTGTGATGGTGCAGCCTGTCCATTCAGCAGCTGAGAATATAGCCAGAGCCAGGAAAATCACGATGAGCCAATTCATGATCGACTGAGGACTGATCAGAGGAAACAATTCACACAACCCACTAAATAAAGAGTGTCTTCACCTGCTAATCATCTATATCGGAGAATGTGATTGAACTTTCCTCGCGGATTTCTGAAAAAGAATCAATCGAATTCTTGTTCCTCTTTAGAAAAAACAAATTCCACACGATGAGCACAATCTCATTCTAGAACTTGTCTTATAAATAATTTCTGATATCGTTTCCTCAATATGTTGTACATGTGAACCTCTCCCTCAATTTGAAAAAAATGAGCATTTTGAAGTTTTTCAATTATTAATAGCACCCATAGAAGCCACGCATGGACTCACATAATTCACGTTAAGCTTCTCGGTAACAACCGTGAAAATGCATGGAAAGAACTACAAGTGGATAGTTCATCAACATTCTAATAATCATATTAAACTACAGTACGATAAAATGCTGTGATGAACTGTATATTTAATACAACCACATGACACCACTCATGTCTGTAAAAAGAAATATAAATAATTATTTTTACTAATATTTGATCAACATATTTGTGCATCTACAAAATGTCTGTTGGCATTCCGCATGACAACGACGGAAACGCCTGTCGTCGCGAGCACTAAAAGCAACTTCTCAAAGAAAACAGCTCTGCGCTCATCTCATTTCTAGCCACACAGCTCACCATGAGGAGACTACACATCGTGATGTTGATGTGCGTTGCCGCATACGCTCACATCTCCATCTGGCATCCATCGGTACATTTTTGCTATGTGTATGATTGATTGACCGTGTCCCAGACCTGGGACGCTGACAGAGGAAACAAGCAGTCGGCTAAGAATTCAGACCCTATCGAGATGTTACCGTTCAATGAATGGTGGTGGCATAACAACCTGGACTACCCCCCTCCACCGGTATGACGTCATCACCCCTCTCTTCAGGTCTAACGACGTCATCAGGGTGTCTTCTTCGAGCTTCCCGCCAATGGAAAAGCTGATATGGAGTGTTCCTCGAACAGAGCCTTCACCTCTATCGGCTTCTTCGGCTTACTGCAACCCAATAATCCCAGACAAGCCCCTGAACCTTGGGCAGAGGGGTCCGAATACTTTGGTGATTTGTCATTCACGTCATTTTACACCACCTGATATGATCAGACAGAAACAATCTCCATGCTCCCGGAAGGACGAATGTATCAGGATGTGCCATCGCCATCACTTACAAGTCGAATGAATTCGATGTCAAGCCAGAAGATTTTGTCGTCTTTACGGTGATCATGCTTTTACATTTATTTTTTTTGTGCAGAATTTGATATCTTTAAGGTCGTACATGATTGTCCCGCCAGACCACTTCAGAGCTTTGACATCCCGAATCTGCCAGCCTGTCCTCCAGGAGGCTGCATCTGCTCCTGGTTTTGGATCCACAAATCGGTCGGCGGCTCCGACCAAAACGTGAGACCTTCTTTATAGACGTCTCGACATGACGTTGACTCTGCGCAGTACATGACCCCCTTCCGTTGCAACGTGACGAATGCAAAACCCGACGCGACCGCCGTCGATGTGGCGCGCGCTCGCGCGCCAAGAAAATGCCACAAGCCTGCCGATTGCTCCAGAGGACCCCGCAACCCGATGTATTGGAAGCAGTTGGAAAGAAACAATATGCCGGATCCCAGCCATTACGCTCCCAACTATGGGATACTCTACGGATTCCCCGAAGGCGCCCAGCGAGATATCTTTGTCAACACTAACAGAGAGCAACAGAACGTGGTGCCCTTCCCTGCCGAGCAGATGTGACAGATTTCTCGGGAATTTCAACTGACCGTTGTAGATGCAAGGATGCGGCGTTGAATCCCAAAGGACTTGGAAGCAGATTGGTCAGCGCTGGCGGCAGAAACAACATTACAACTAATGGAGATGGACTTATTTCTCCAAGCGGTAAGTACAAGATGTACCAACAAGGAGGACAAATCATCATCCAAGGAACCACCGTGAGTTTTTACGTTTCGGAAAGTTTTGACTGGTTGTAGAAGGGGGATATACCCTGGACCTGTCAGTGTGATGGAGTGGGAGGACCCTTCAAATTTGTTCTGGGAACAGATGGTAGCTTGACGATCACAAACACCACAGGTTACGCCCACTGGTCCAGTCAGATGACCAAGGTATGACGTCATCACCTATTCGACCTGTCTTAAATTCTGTTCTACAACCAGACAAATTACCTTCAAAAATAAAAAATGAAATTTTCAGGGTTACGGCAAGGCCCCCTACCGTCTACAACTCCAAGACGAAGGATATTTGACTTTGTTCGACGGAACTGGCGCCAACATCTGGGAGAGCTGGTTCTTGTGAGTCTCCTTTACAAAATCCTCGTTGTAGTTACCTCTGTAGACGACGCCAAAAAAATCGAAATTTCACTGAATTTCTGCAGCGACCAGAGAGAAGCGAACTACTCTCCATTTGATGTTGATCCAGCCGAATGGCACACATCCGAGCTCACCGGATCCTCTTGGGCTTTGGCACCCGCCCTCGGCTTATTGGTCTTTGTGGCCTTGTTGTTCTAGAAAAAAGGATTGAAATTTGATCGCGATAAACACTTGTACTTTTATTCTTTTGCTTAGACGAAGAGATATCAGAACACCACATCCCCGCGGAGTTAGTGTATCTGTTGTTGGTCGAAGCCAGAGGAAACTCTAACTTGGTGTTACACGTACCTTCTACCTTGCGCTTTTCTCGTTGTAGTTTGACCAAAACTTTTTCTGTACAAAAGAAGGTTCTATAAACAGGTCGCTGATAAGGTGTCACAGGATGACAATAATTACCTCGATTTTCGTCTGACATCCCCTCTCCATTCTCTTCAGAAAGCGAAACCTCGGTTTCGGGCCTCGTTGCGTCAACGACCGCACTTTCCTTGCAAATTTGAATGCGAAAAACTGACCATCACTGGCCGTTTTCAACATGATGAGTAACCACTTAGTTCTATTTGTAGTCCTCTTCGTATTCACATTATCCAATGGTAAGATGATGAGATTTTCATCGTTGAACATGAGCAGCTGCCTGTTCACAAAATTCCTCCCCAGATCAATGTAAATCTTGTGAAGGCCAATGTGCTTGGATCTGGTGCTTCTCAACAACGAATAATACAACGTGTGCCGGCGATGGAAGATGTATAGGTGACGGAATTTCATTTCATCATCGATCTCTAAATTGTCATAGATTTCAACTCATTGGCGACACGGCAATATTCGTGGGGTTTTATATTCTTTTGTGTTGTTCAGATCTAAACATCACAGAGAATATCTCACCTGCCAGAAATCTTGTGATCTCGTAAAGAGGACAAAAACATGTAAAACACAGACAGATGAGGACCAATTTCCGTGAGTTGATTTAGCCCACAATATTTCTCATTTGGAAAGTGATCCATACTGACACATGCAGGATCGATCAGAAGCAGACACCACAAGGAGAGAGCGGATTAACAACAGGCCATAAGATCGGAGTCTCCATTGCTGCCATTCTTGGCGCCTTCATCGTAGTCACACTGGCTTGGATAGCAGTGAGGAAGCTGAGAGGAAGAGAATATGTTGCGTTGTAAATAGTCCTGCTTGCAAGATCATTTTGGCATTTTGTCACCGTTCATCGCTACATAATGAATTGATCTCTTTCTGTTGATTGCATGATCTTGGAAGAGGATCACGCTGACTATTTCCAAATGGGGATGTTGTGATTCTGATGTCACCTGTCAAAAATGTTGATTTATTACTTGATGATATTATGTAATCGGGTAATTACGTAATACCCGATCGCTCAAAATTCTGTGTTCTCCGTTAGTTACCGAGAAGAAAGATACACTATACGGTTGTTAACGTGTACCGCCCCGGAAGAGCTACCTTTCTGGTGTGTGTTGCTCAAAACCAATTATTCACAGACAAGAACATGACAAAGAACAGCACCATCATCATCACCGGCGGTACCAGCGGATTGGGCTTAGCTTGCGCGAAGGAAGATTCCACAGACAGGGCGGATGCCCTTGTATTGCTTGCGAGTCGTACTGGTGAAGAGGTCTCAGACCAGCTGAATAGAACGATCGGACACAACAATATTCGCTTTCTAAAACTCGACCTTGGCAGCAAACAACACATCCGAGAGTTTGCCGCCAAAATTCGTGATTCAAATTTCCCTCCGATTGAGTCACTCGTCTTCAATGCAGCGCTGCAGGTAGTGAGAGGGCTGACCACTACCGTAGACGGTATCGAGACGACTTTTGGCGTGAATCATGTGGGACATGCTCTCCTCTTCTTTCTGATGAAGCCATACCTCAGCAAAACAGCAAGGTGATGCCCCCTTTTCGATACCACTCATTCAGGTTTTGTTGAA
>KV920998.1:45310-58266 GCA_002081555.1 Protostelium mycophagum | reverse complement strand
TAAACCAAATATCATCAAACATTGCACAGACAATCCTCAAAAATCAAGATTCTAATGTATTTCCTGATATCAAACATCACCAAAACCCAACCAAACGTATATAAACAACAAATAACAACTCTATGAGACAAATCTAAACGCACACACACACTTACAGCCAACCTGCCAAAAATCAACATCAACATTGACATAAACATGAATCTTGAACTAACAAAGAACCAATAACCAAAACAGAAATTGCAACAAAAAGAAAAAGGGAACACAAAAGAAAAACAAACTGTCAAATAAAGGAATAGATGTGGCCCTCATAGTAGAAACCAGACTAACTGGTTTGTTGAGAATGTTGTCATAGTTACCTTTTTTCACAAAATTAAGCCATTCTCCTGCTTGTTTTGGTGGTATAGCGGAGTTGTACAGTTTGTTCCATTTCCTGTGGAAGGTTTTTGCGACTTGTGTTGGGTCTGTGGTGGTGTCTCCTGTTTTGTTCTTGACGGCGTCAATAGTGTTGTAATGCTCCTTGGCAGGGAGAGGTAACAGAGTTTCTGCGCTCCACAGCCATCTTTATATTGGCCATGTCGTTGTTGCATCCAGAGTTTACTTGTATGGTGATTGTACATTCAATCTTAGACAAGGGTTGTTTGACATTGGCGTGATAAATGCCCTCATAAATGTTGAATTCATCAATTATTTATTAATCTAATGAAAAATCGATATATCAAATAAATAATAAATAATTGATTAATCAAGGGGTTGGTTGTTTTACGCTCCGAAATTTTGTGTGACACATTCACATATGATTCATACATTCACTTGCACATGCCTTCAAACAAGAATGTCTTTCACTACTTCTCTAAAGAACTTCAGAATCTCTATCAAGTCACTTCACCAGATCAATCATATGACTGAAAGAATAGAAGATTCCCTTGGACCAGTAAGTTCATTCTGCTTTTGAGCTCCAACGGATCTACTGTCTAAGTGGTACAGATGGACGTAGCTGAGGAGTCACGTGATCACGACGCACGCCGCTCTCAAGGAAAGACCTTCACAGCAGGTGCATTTTCTCTGAAATCGTTTTCTGATCACTTTCAGAACCAAAACAGAGAGAGGAGAAACACGCCCCACCTAGGACTCCTTCCATCTTTGTGCCATTTAACATTGTCGAAGGTTGCCAACCTGACGGAGCAGAGGTCAACTCTAAATTGAAAGAGTTGGCAGCTGCAAAGGGAGTCCCCAAAATGCAGGTGAAACAAGTCACGTGACGCTGTCAACTCTCTTGAATATTCTCCACGGTTTCTAACCGCATCGTTTCACGGTCAAAATTCCATTCATGACTTGGTATATCTTTTGACTTCTCAGGCGGTCATCGACGCATTAGAAGTCCTCCTGCCTCCCGCACCCGAGGAACTTCGTCTTTACCACAAACCACACTGGGGCAGCGTCTCTCGTCTTGACGCTCACAGTATCATCCTCGCCATAGAGCCCAGCGCCAAAGTGTATGATGTGATGAGCGGCAGGAGGACTGCTGATTTCACATTCCTACACAGACCCTTCGGGTTGGAAAGAAGGCAGGTGCCGAAATGTGGCGCGGTTGCGTCGAGTCACATTCGTTTCGATGAGGTCTGTAACTTAAGAATGTCTTTTGTGATGGTTGTGTTGTGGCTGTGCCGCAACTTATGGCAAGGATATCCTTTATGGAATGTTGAAGCGTTAGTACACGTTAAGCGCCGTGAAAACTACGTTAAGAGCTGCGCAATCTGCAGATTGTACAAACATTACCTGCCACAACCTACCGCATTGAAATAGAAATGTCTGGTTGTAGAATGTGGCATCACCATGGTGACGGATGACAGCTCTTGACAACAGGATGGAACCCCAGACTCGCCTTGCGTCTCGGTTTACGCAACGAATCCTTTTGCGTAACCGGTTACAAAGGCGACGCAAACAGAAGGATTGGTCTCGTAGGTGAGTACACTTACCGTGAATTCTACGTGATCCGACACGGTTGTTAACGTGAAAAGGGGATTTAAAGACACCCATTAGCAGGAAAGAATTTGCAGAGAAAATATCCAAAGAGTTTGAGGGGATTGAAGCCAGTGAGGTTGGTACTGATCATACGGAGATTTCCCTGAAATTTCATAGTTGGGTTCGTCGGAAAAATCCGGAGAATTGGTGAAGAGGGTCGCCATTCTGAACGCATTGTCCCCTGATCTGATTGACGATCTACAACGAGGCTCTGGCGAGGTAATCACCACTCATTTTGACATCTCATGTACATGACTCTTCATGTGCATTACCATGTCGACAAACTCGATGTTAAATGAGACTTGCAGACTCCAATAGACATGCTCATCACCGGCGCGCCAAGACACAACGGGATGGAAGAGGCAAAGAAGAGGGGAATGTCAGTGGTAGCTGTTGGACACGGTCCTTCAGAGTGGTGGGGCATCAAGGTGAGTCGGAAATGATTGTAAGGATGACGAATGATGACGAATACAGGAGCTGTCTTCCATTTTGACAGAAATTTTTGTGGAGTCAAAGGTGAGCATGAAGACAATCATTTTGTGATCTCATGATGACAAGTGTAGATAAGCACCATTGAACCTGATCCAGAGAGTTTGAAAGCGAAAACCTCTCAGAAAGTTCATTCTACAACGAGACAATTTTCCAACGAAGATTCACAGAAAAGTCGGTCCTCAGCACGTGATGGAAGGGGCAGGAGGGGTCAACCTAGAGGCCTCGGAAACTCCGAGAAGACTCAGGAGAACTCCGGACAGAAGAGGCAGGAGAACCCCACCTCCTCAGCAGCACCCCCCGCACAGAAGAGGTGATGAATTTTCACAGAGATTTCATTCTAACCGGTTGTAGACAAAGGGAGAGGAAATCCAGCACCCAAAACGAACATAAAGTTTTCGTGCAGGTGAGCGACTTTTTAGATGAAGATATTTCAAATGAAAGAGTAAATGACAACTTTTGAAACTCACAAAAACAGAACAAACCGATGAATCCACAAGCAGTCGCTTTTCACCCCAGAATGGACTCGATTGAGCCGAAAACATCATCATGATGGTGAATTGATAAACTCAACTATTCTGTCTCCTGGATTTGTATTGTGTTGTATAGTTTGATTTTGAGCCTATTTCAAAAGAAAGTCTCTTTGAGTTTCGCTCTTGGTGGTGTGCTCTTTCTCCACCAAATGAGGAGTCTCTCCCAATGTGTTGGTGAAAGTTGAGCTGTTCAGGGGAACATCAATCGTACATCCATGTATTTGTACATTTCGAAATGCTCCGGGATGACCGATCTTTGATGGTACCTCCATCGCTGGTTCCAATATCCCTTACTGTACTTGAATTCGCACAAGTAATTCCCACATCCTTTCTGGGGCATCTCTCTATCGATCAGGACAAGGAGATTCATGATATCTTTATAACAACCAGGAATTTGAGGCAATAGCTTGCTCCTGACCGGGCTTATGAAAATAAAACGGTCTTGAATGTGCACATTTCTCCACCACAAAGGAATCGGTTATGTTGGGAACAAGTGCAGTGGACCGGTCCAGACAGTTCCACGGCTACAGTAGAAGTGTCTGAGGGAGCCGTCACTGCTGCCACTGGATCTACTGCAGTTGTAGTGTACAGTGCCGCTGCAGCTGCTCTTGTTGCGCTTGTACTTTGAGACACCCTTTATGAAATTGTTTTGATTACGTTCTAAGTTGCAGAAAGATGTTTAGGTGGGTTTATTGTGTGCATTTAGAAGAATTCGATCTCTGAATCTTCGGTCTTGTCTGTTTGAATACCATCGACTGTGTACTCTCCCTGTAAACTTCTAAAGATTCTGGCGTGGACAAACTTATCTTCTGCAACCTGTGGAATGTTCACTCGAATCGATCTTGATCATAATGACGTCACCTTGATCTTTATGAAATAGTTCATGCCAGCGACAACTTGAGATACGTAAGATACAGGTTCATAGGTAGAGAAGGCAAAGGCAGCCTTGCTCTCTACTTCTTCTCTGGCCTTCTGTGCGGCTTCTGCGGCGTGTTCGTCGATGGGTTTAGCGTTGCTGAGTCCTCCTGCTGTAAAGAAGATCAGAAGATTTTAGGGATCGTGTTACCTACGTATTTGAACGGGCATTTTGTGTTGATTTGTCTTGGCGAAGTATGATAATCTGAGAGAGATGATGAAAGTTTTCAAGTTGAATTTTGGCGGAATTTTGGCGGAATTTCGGAGATCAATTGGAATCAAAAACAGTGAAGAACTACCCCACGCATGACAGCCAACATTCCAAAGGTTTTTCATGGCTTTAGGATTCGTTTTATTCAAAAAATATAGCAATTTAACTCGGTCCATATGGCGGAAGTAAAACTTCATCAATGAATCACTTCTACTCCCTAAAAATAGGTTGATTTATCTTCGATGGATAATAATTTTTTATTTTTGGTGAAATCAAAAAATCCTCTTATTCTATTGGTTTGATGACTTGAAATCGCACAGTACATCAGGTCCAGCGTGTCAGGTTATGTCAACCCGTCAGTTTACCATAAAATAAGATGAAATGTGCTTCGACACTTCCTGACACGCTCGACCTGACATTCTTGTTTCTGAAAAGTTTGAAAATTCTTGTCACTCAGATCATGATCTTTTAAAAGATGGAATCAACACCATGCCGACTCAGCTTTCTTTCTCCCTCTAATTTTGTGGTCTCTTGTGGGGTTGTTCCTTTGTATTTCTCGCCTGAATGGAAAGAGCCGATGGTTGTCCTCATACGCCACCGTCCAACCGGGGAGTTGATGATCGCAAAAGGCAGGAAGGATGTTGGAGAGACGCATCATGATTGTGCCCTGAGAGAAATGCAAGAGGAAACAGGATATAGAGGACGATTGCTTCCACTTCCAATCAAGACACTCCAGACAGGCGAAGGATCACCTCTGAATACCGAAGCCATCGCTGTCACGCTCAGACCAGGTCCTAACGGCGAGCAGAAGATGATCTTTTGGTATGCCGTAGAGGCTGTCGAGAAAATGGAGAGAGTTCACATCCAAGAGGGTGAAGATTTCGAGACGATCTTGTGCAGAAGAGAAGACGCTAAAGAACAAATCAGCTGGGCTGAAGACTTTGCCATCGTCGATCAAGTCTACAAGCTCTGGGATGCATCACAAAAATTACAAAATTAAAAGTAGTCTGTGTAGATCTGCACAACTTCAGAAAAAATACTTTATGATGACGTCATGACACGTCATACCAAGGGTCTTCCTGACATATTGAGGAAGGAGCTGAACAACTCGCTCAGACCACTAAATATAGACGGTGTCGCATCTTTTTGTGACATGGCTGCTCTCCCCCGGCTCGTGATCCGTCTGGGTGGCGGCCTGAATTTTTGAGTCCGTCTACAACGAGATTTATGAATTTATTTTTCACAATAATATTGAATTAAAATCAATAGAAAATTTACCTTGCATTGTTCTGTGCTCGCTTAGGTGTCCCTTCTTTCTGGAGAATTCAGTGAATTTTACCGGAAAAGTTGCGGAATATTCATGAAAATTACCTGTGTACTGTTGCGCATGTTTAATAACAAGACCACGATCGAAATTCCCGCCAAAAATGAGCCAAAAAAAATTTTTTTGTTTTTCAAAATCAAATTTTTGTAGACAGAAAGTAAGTCCATTTTCTTGCTATTCTCTTGCCGCGGGTTTTCCCCGGTACTTAGCGCGTTCGGTTCCTCGGTAACAGACGAGGAGTTCTCTTCAGGGGGAGTCGTTGTAGAATCGACTGGTGACGGAGATTTCTGTGAAATTTTTAAGAACTGTTCTAAAAATAGAATGATAACCTGCTGAGATGCTGCTTCTACTTTTGCTTGCTCGGCCAGTAATCTTTCTTTCAACATCTACACTTTTCAGAAAATCTTCAACGAAATTTCCTGGATTTTTCCTTGTCACAAAATCACTATCAAATTCCGCATTGTAGAGATCGTTGTAGATTCTCACCTCCCTCTTCTCTGTCGACACGAGGCCCAGAGGGTTATGGTGTCCGCTGGCAGCTTCATATTCCCGATCTATTGGGGTCTCTAAATAGGCCAGACCTTCCAAAATCTGCCCTGTTGTAGACCGTCACTTCACTTTCCCGCCAAAACATAATTTCAAATTTTCACTGGTGATACAACATCTGAGATTCTCTGAATGACAGAAATTTCGAGGAAATTCCGAAGAAATTTACCTAAATGAGGTAAAACTTGGTACAAATAAAGTTGAACTAATTTTTCAGCTTCTTCTGCTGTGAGTAATCTTCGCGGAAAATTCTTTCGCGGGGAGGTCGTCTTTTTGGCGGGAAGATCAATCTGTGAATATATCTATCTACAATTGTTTCTACAACTATGGTGTTACCTCTAAGATATAATGTAACATGCTCTTGGCCTCTTGATAGTGATTTGCGAGAATCAACAAATTTATTCTGTGTAAAATTAATTTTTAAATTTAAAATTAATTCTGTCTAAAATCAAGAAAGAATCAGATTTTATTGAAAAAAAATCAAATTAATTTTCGATGTAAAATCCAAAAAAAATTGAAAATCTTACGTCAAGTGTAAAATCTGGAAAGGCAAGTGGTAGATCCCACCATAAAAGTTCCACAAAAATTCCAGGATTTGTTGATGATATCTGATCAAGATGTCATGATTTATTTTCCGACAGAAAAAGTATGAGAGTGCAGTGAAATATTTTCAACATTATATGGTGTTTTTTGAACAAGCACATTTCTTCTACATTTCTCAAGTGCATTTACAACTTATTTTCCCGTGAAAAAACGGCTGTTATTTCGCGTTGTAGATGCCAAAGATTATGTTGTATTTTAACAAGCTCATAAAAAATACATTTTAATATCATCGTCGCGTTGTAGAATGCCGACTCACGTGACGTCATCGTTCTCTCTATGTTTTCTGTGTTGAGATTCCAACTGAAATAACGCTTGTACAATGATCGCTATATATGGCGTCGTATTCAACTAAATCTGTATTATATACAAGGAAAATATTGTCCTTAACGGGAAGGTTCACGGTATGTTAAGGGAAATTCACCGTATGTGGATGTGAAATTACAGTATGGAAAATGAGCTAAGAAGATGGATCATGTGAGCTTGTCACCTCTTCACGAAACCCAAGAGTTGTGAGAGTGTTCAATCTCTGCAGACAAACGTTCAATGAGGTCGCTGCCAGCTCTCTGTCTGCACTAGCATGGTCGTGTACGGACTTTTGTAAAGAATTTGTGCTGGAGGATAGGAGGCTGGAGCGGCTAAAACTACCTGGAAACATCAGATCGGTTCTGTTGGGATGATTTAGAATCAACATTGAGAAGATGAAGATTAATTAATGAAGACCATAGAAGACATAATGTGTTTTTTCGATGGTGAAAAATTAACAGGCTAAAGACGGTGATCGTAACAACCTGGTGAACCGATTTGAGATGAAGGTTGAGACAGTCCATCAGCGGCAGTCAATACTGCCTCTTCATATCTCCTCAACAAGAGTAAATCGTTTGACGACTTCAAAGGGCTCTTTTTTGTTCTGTTTTTCCGCGTGTTTGAAGCGTTAGAGCCGCTCAATTGCTCCTTCTCCCGCTGCATTTGTGATTGTATGAAAATCGTTCTTGGTTGTTGGGAAACTGCGATTTCGCATTTTCGAGATTTCACACGAACACAATGGCAGAGACGGCTATTTTTATCTATAAATGAAGACAGGGATCCAGCAAAGCGGTTTTTATTGTAGATTTGATGTCTCAAAGTACAAGAGCAACGAGGGCAACTGTAGCGGCACTGTACATCAGGTTTGCAGACGATCCAACAATAGCAGCAGTGACGGGTGTCTCAGACACTTCGATTGTAGCCATGGAACTGGTCAAGGCGTACTGGATGGTGGATGTCTGGCGCTTTCCATTGACACCAGTCCACTGCACTTGTAGGGAAGCCACAAATGTGAAAGACTTGACCTTAGGTGTTGCGCCTTTGAGTTGTGAAAGGTTGACTGAGAATGAAGTCTGATATCCTGGAGTAGCTACTGATGTGAAAGAAACTGTAGTGCAGCCGTTGTCTCCGGTGATGCATACAGATTTGGTGGTGACTTGCACGATGTTGGCGTCCTTAGAGGTCAAGACTACTCCAAAATAGGCAGTTTGAGATGTACCAAAGATAGCCACAGAGCGTGTGAGATCAGGAGTGTCAGACACAACGATCTTTTGGGTGGAGAAGGTGACTGTCGTGGAGATTGGGCAAGAGTCTCCAGACTTGACTGTGATTATAGCTGGAAAGGACGAAGGGTTTGGAACAGCACAGTTGGACTCTGAAGGCATGCATGCGCCGTTGAATTGTAGATTAGCTTTGAAGTTGAGGCCAATACATTGTGGGGATGTGAACTGAACGGTCTGAATGCAGTTGCCTTGAGAGTTGATAGTGCAGTCAGAGATGCCTCCAACAGATGTAGTGCGGGAGTCATCAGTGGTGGGTGTTGCGGGTAACCGAAGATAATAGGGTGAGGTGGTCAGGGTAGTAACTGTAATCCTCCATGACATCTGGATGGGGTTGAAATTGACGTCCGTGAGAAATGACACTGAGAGCAGAGTGTTGTTCATGACTTGTGCTGAAGTGGATACCTCTGTTGATATGGGGAAACTATAATATCTGAGCATAATACACATAAACTAATCAAAGTTAATTACTCACGTCACGTGCATTGGTATCCGAGAGGTCTCATGACGGAATATGGGGTCAAATCCGTCGGGTACTGGCATGGAATACTGACGAGTAGCTGTCATCACACCGTAGTATGTGATCTGAGATTTGGTAGTGGTGGGGACAAGTCCGCAGCTGTTGAGAACAGTCTTCCAGTCGAGGGAGCCAGATAGTTGATGCTTGCATTCTTTTGGAAAATTAGCAGTCCAAAGCTTGCCAGGGTAGTCACAAGGTGTGGCACTGGATCCAAAAGCAATAGTAGTATCTGTGACAAAGGATGTAGAGGACGGCACCTTGAAATCATCAACAGCTGGATTCTGGAAGATTCCTTGCTCAAGTGTTGAAGTCAAATTCAGATGTAAACCGTCTGTCTGGGAGGTCTGAACCATGATAGAGCTGAAGTTGGAAGCCATTGTGTCTACAGGGTTGTAGATACAAGTAGAGGGAGGGCGGACTGTACAGTCTGAGCCAGAAAATCCCGGAGAGCAAGAGCAAGTGAGGGAGTTGTCAAAGGCTGTGTGCACAGTTCCGTAAAAACAGGCGGCTGTGTTTGCAGTAGTAGTACTTGGAGTGATGCCAGAGGGTGAGTGAGTATTGGTCTGACTGGTTGTAGAGGTGATTGAAGAATTACCACAGGAAGATGTGATGGGTTGGTCGATTAAGAAGATAGAGTCCACTTGGAAATTTGGCCTAGTTCCTGTGGTGTTGATCTTCATATAGCAGTAATTCACACGATTGGGGTAAAAGGCAACTGAAGTGCAGATTTGAAAATTGTTGTTACAGATTTCAGCGCAGGTGGTTTCCGTTGTGCTGGGGGCAAATATGCTTTCTTCAATGCCACCGGTTGTATCAGTTTCTGAACAAAGACCGTATAACCGTCCACCCAAGACGAAGGTATAATCATAATAGATTGAATTGGCACAAGGTCCACATACTAGAGTGGTATCTGCAGTGATGCTGAGTGCAGCAGTTGCAGTAGAGCTTGTCGACTGAGTATTGGCCTGGCTAATTGTACGAGTGTATGTCGGCTGAGTGTTGGCCTGGCTAATTGTAGGAGTGTATGTCGACCGACCGAGTATTAGTCTGGCTAATTGTAGAAGGAAGGGTTGCAGTCATAGTGTTGATATAATTGATTTTGAAGGCAGTTGTAAGCCCAAGAACATCGATTATAGCAGTCTGAGAACCTGATCCAGGTGGTACAATCAGGACGACAACTGTATCATTGATACTCAAGATAGGTAAGATACTGTCACTGGCATAAAACGATACCGTCTGATTGAGATTTGAATTTGCTCCGAAATTGTATCCAAAGACTGTAACCTGACCGCCCTGCATTTCCACAGGTGTCACTTGAAGGATGACAGGAGGCTGATAGCTCATCTTATAGCCACTGAAGCTGTAACCGCTACTACCGTTGAAAAACGATACTGACACAGGCACAGTGCCGTAGCCAGGGCCAACTGTACAAGAGAAGGCAGTACCGTTGTTGTACAAAAGGGTAACTCCAGTACACGCAAAAGAGGTTACAGCTATTCTTTGGCTGTACGTACCAAATCCTGATCCGTAAAAGATCACTTTTCCACCTGATGTAGGAGGGATGGTGCTGGACGAGATGGACGGATGCATAATTGGGCCAATAGTAAACACTTGCTTTGCTAGGGGAAAGTAATTGCCCGCAAGTTGATCTCCTGCATGAATGAGAAGAGCGGTCATTACGGTGTGATCTCACCCGGCAACCGAAAGTTAACGGCGAGCACCACATACCCAACCATAGCTAGGGCAGATCTTCTGACTGTGATTTGTGTAGGACTGAAGCTTGTCATTTCAGCAGGAGGCCTGTGATAATCTCAGTCAAAATCCTGGGCTAACCAGGTGAAGTTTGGGAGTTCAATTGATTCAATCCGATTTTTTGCTGTAAATACAAAGTATGTTTCTTCCTGACTAATTGAGGGGAATCCAAAACTCACCCAGCTACATTGATTTGAATGATACTAGAGTCGTTTCCAAAGTTACCGTTTAGCGTGACAAAACCATCAGAAAAGGTGTTCACTGCAAACATATTAGTTGCAAATAATGTATTTCAAAATGACTTACAAGAATGAGACTGTAAAAATATCTTGTTAGGATTGTTTACATAGGGAGGGCCTCCCACCAACAGAGAGTTACGTACAGCAGTTGCCACAGCCAAATTACCATAATTGACATTTGATACTGTTATTCTGACCAATATGTGGGGAGTCACAACACTTGTATTGGAAGAGGGACTTCCCCAAGCAGCAAATTCTAAGGATGAGGCTTTTACACCGAAGTTTCTCCCGTAAATTAAGAGAGTACCAGAGGTGGGTACCACATTTGGATTGTCACCTTGCAGCATTCCAACACCTTCAATCACACTCATGCCGTAAATGACACCGACCTGAGTGGATACTCCTGATGTTGGTGAGTGATGGTACATTGGGATGCATTACTCACCTCGCATATTGATGTAAAAAAATTCGGACATTCCTTGGTCGCCAGGTCCCACTGTAAGGTTGATAGCAGAGGAGTTAAAGAACTATTTGTTTAATTAACAAATTAGATTCGATCATCATACTCACCGACCAAGATAGAACTGGTACATAGCTTACAACGCTTACGTTGCTCATCAATTGTGGAGGTATCTCCATAGAAAGTGTGATCAGTACTGATCCTCCTTGAGTTGATAATAGCGATCTTCCTCCGTAGGATACTTTGCCATCATTATACGGATCCCAGTAAGCCAAGAAGAAGTCGGTGAAGTAGAGAGTGTTTCTGGAAGTTACACCATTCACAATGACCGCCATCACTTCACCATATGTCATCACCATGTTTAGTTGACCGTATGGGACCATTCCCACGGTACAATTGATCTTAGTGCTCGACACGCCCATGATGTAGCACTGAAAGCGACCCAAAGACACACGCGTGTTAGTGACATTTCCAAAATTTCCTCCAGTGATGGTCACTTTGCCTGTTGATCTTCAGTCATTGTTCTGATCTAATTCTACAACAGAACTCTACCTCCATCAGATGTGATATAAGGAAAGGCCGATGCGGTAAAGAGATAGGGTGTATAGAAGTAGTATCCACAGTTGAGAGTCAACGTGTAGAAAATGCCTATGGTGTCTCCCGGCGTGCAAGTTGAAGAGTTGCGTGATGTGAAGGCAAAGTCTATACTGCTAGAGGGTCGACTGTTATTACATACGATCGATACATCGACGATATAGGTACACTCTCCAAAGGCCGTAAGCTGGTAATGGGTATTGGAGCCTAAATCACAATGAGTTGGAGACGATTTCGATACGGAGAAAGCAGGAGGTGTACATGCATCACGTGACCGTCTATTTCATGTGAGCAAAAAGATCACCTGAGGTAGACCAGGTAGCCGTAGACAGAGAAAACTCAGCATTCTCTCCGTTTGATAAACTTGCAGAAATGCCGGAGGAGCAACCGGTGCAATTTCTGGAAACGTTAGCATCTCCTCAATCTCATCGAGTGGTGGATGCAAAAGTCTCACCCACAGGGATTCCATTGAAGGGTCGAGTACTCTCCTGTCTGAGAAAGGTCGCCGCTGAATGTCGTCAGTCAATCCCTCTGAAGAATAAAATGCAGTCACCTTATCCCACCAGAAATTTGAGAGACAGCCTCCAGGTTGTAATAGTTACCAGAAGGGTTTGTGTACGTGCAGAGATCACCTTTGACGGCAGACAGAGCACATATCAGAATACACTTTCTGAACTCGTGGTTGTCAGGGCAAAGCGGAATATCTATCTGTGCTTTGATAAAACTCACGGTATGTAACCGAAGATCGAAGTTGAGGATCTGGCCTTAAACTTTTGGCCATTTTTTTTCCCTTCTTTCTGCACATTCTTGTCTTATTGTCATAATTTATTGGTCACCATCATTAGGCTATCGCATAGGTAAATGTGGTAAGATTTAGTTATTGCCCAAACCTTTCACGAGATGACACTTTTGCCGATTTGACTTATAACGTTCCATAAGGTCAGATCTACCAGGTCGCAATCGCGGAGACTTTCTTTTCGGGGACCTTGCAGTTTGCGAACCTCTTTGCAAAAAGTCAGTTTCTTCGACTCAAGACATAATCACGAAGTATCTTAAGGTCATTCCTCGTGGTTGTCAGGGCAAAGCGAAATATCTATCTGTGCTTTAAAAACGTGAAACTCACGGTATGTAACCGAAGATCGAAGTTGAGGATCTGGCCTTAAAC
>KV920998.1:0-45210 GCA_002081555.1 Protostelium mycophagum | reverse complement strand
AAGGGTCCGTGTACGTGCAGAGATCACCTTTGACGGCAGACAGAGCACATATCAGAATACATGCGAGAAGAGCTCTCATCTTTGGAATGACTTTTGTGACTGGTGCTTCTTCAGAAAATGGCTGAGAAGAGAGCTCACCTCTGTTGCTGTTGTGGTCCCCGAAAGAATGAAAATGGTGTCGTGCAGACCGTCTATGCTTCAATCACGTGAAACTCACGGTAAAAAACCGCAGATTGAATATACGGGTCTGGGGAGAACTTTTGGAGGTTCATTCTTTCTGACGAATTTCTCTCCTGTTCTCATAATTTATTGGTCACCATCATCAGGCAGTCGCAGTGATAAATTTTCTGATATTTAATTATTGCTCTAACCTTGACGGATGACACTTTTACAGGTTTGACTGGCCAAAAGTTGGGAAATTAAAATTCCCGGTTCTGTGTGACTTAAGTACGTACGGATTTTTCAACATAAAATGGACCGAGCGCGACAAGCGGCGGTAATAACCGTGAGCAAATTAGAAGTCGAAGTCTGGGATCTTCGGCGAGAAAATGTGGTAGCGTGAATCTATTAATCTATGCCTCAAACAATTATTCCCCGAATCTTGCCGAAGATCCCAGACTTCGACTTCTCCGTGCTTTTGAGTCTTGGCATTTTGCGACCTCACAGCAGCTTCGTCCAAAAGGAAGTGCACGATGGAAGCATCAGAGGAGATCGGTATATGTCGTCTGTGTACATCTTGGAACACCCAGTTCTGAGCCTTAGCTGTTTTGAATACATACAAAGCACTTCTTCGCTCCAATGTAGGTATTGTTTTCAAGGTTGTCCACCAAACCAACAGACAATGCGATTATTGTCAACTCTGATCTATTTCTTCTGCGCAATCTAAAGTCACCCTTGCCACTCCTCCTGCCACCTAGCCAGACATCTATCTGTCGTATCAGAGGATTCTGTTCTTCAATCAAACTTCACATTCTCAGATTCAGAGCTTATCTTGTTTCAAAGAGCATCTCCTCGCCATAATCTCAACTAATCGAAACCTAAAATCGTCGATTCTCTGCATCTCTGATGGAGAATGCGAGTTTCCAGACACTCCTCGCTTGTGCATGTCCATCATCAGTTCTCTATCTCTTCGTAGCAGGAAGCCTGCAATTTTTCCTGTGACACAGAAACACAGAATGCTTTCAGCTTCTCATTCTTCATCAAAACGGAATTTATCTCCAGAAGAAATTCTGTCATTTCGTTTCGTAAAAAGTAATGGTTCTAATGTCCGTGTTGGCCAACAGGCCCTCATTCTTTAGTTGTAAAATCTCGTTCTAGTGTCATTTTGGTCTGTGTGTTTTTTGAGTATTTGTTGAATTTTCTTCCTCTTTGGTACAATTTCAAAAGTCGGTGGAGTGGCTGAAATAACAATATAATAAATTGAATTAAATGTGTGTTATTTTTATATTTTATCTCCTTAAGGATAAATTACCTGCAATCACCTTGTCATTTCTGTAAAATAATTAGTCCAATGTTCAGTCTGCCCAGAGTTCTTATATTAATATTAATATAAGAATAATAGAGCTTCAGCATCTCTGTTGTACAATCCTAAAGAATGACAGAACAAAATTGGAACACGTTATGTTAACATATTGGAACAAAAAAACATAAATGTCGATAATAAAAGACCTTTATAGTATTTACATGTTGGCATTATGATAGAGTTGTCTAAGGTTGTCAACTAGGAGTGTCCTCTCGTTAAGATTATCAAGCAGGTCTCCCACTGCTTTATGGTATTGCGCTACATTTCCGCTGAGTTCCTCTACTCTCCGTTCAAGATCTCTCTTCCAACCTTGCATCGTCTCCATCTCTCTTGTCTTTTGTTGAGTTTCTTCATCAAGATCCTTCTTCCATTCTCTGAGGAGTGATGTGCCTTCTTCTAGCTGGATGATCTGTCTCGCCTTCTCTTCTCCTTCTTCTCTCAGACGATCTATTTCTACTCCTTGCTGGATGATCTGTCTTGTCTTCTCTCGTCCTTCCTCTTCAATATCTTCTAGCTTAGCCATCATAGTGTCTTGCTGGGTTTGTATATTTTGTATCAAGTTCTCAAGAGTCTCCATGAAGTTATCTTCTGTGTGTTCATGAATAAAGGTTATGAAGATGATCAGAATTACCGTAAACAGTGGCCTCGCTTCCACAGATTCCTTGATCAATCTGTTCATTCGTCCATGAGATGTTCGTGTTTACAAGCTCTCTCAGTCCATCAAAATGGATCATTATCTTCTTTCTTGGGCTTGTTTCTCCTGTCAAGATGTCTCTTATCTTTCTTTTATTTCGCAAGGACCTAGTTAGATAAGAGGACTGTTTCTGGTGATGTACTCACGACATTTCTTGTGATCAAATCTGTTTGTTTCGAACTTTTGTTATTTTTATTCAGACACCCTTCTTCCTGGAAAGTCATTCAGCGATCGCGCGGGAAATCGTTTCTGAAAATAGAATTATGATTTCTGGCCACTTGAACTGCGTTTTGGTATGGTTTATATTTATTGGTATTGGTCCTCTTTAAAAAGTCCAGAGATAGACTCTCCAGCGTGAGTCCTGCGGATGGCCTCGGCCAATATAGAGGCGATGTCCATATACTTGATCTTGCTGCAAGCTTTGATCTGTGCACTCTGCTTTATGCTGTTTGTCACCACCAATTCTTCCAGCGGTGAGCTCTCGATTCTGGAAACGGCAGAGCTGTATTTTTCAGTGAAAATTATGTGCAGTTTCGATCATTTTTCTCGTATTTGTCCGAGATATTTCGATGAAATTTCAGTGAAATATCACCCTGAGAGGACACCGTGACTGCAGAGGGCGTAGACCGAAGTGGCGCCCTTTTTCTTCAATGTTTCAGCGGCCATGGCGAGGGTTCCACAAGTGTCAGCCTGTTTACATCAGATGAAATTTGAAATTTCACGGAGATTTCGCGGACTCACCATATCGTCCACGAGGATGCAAACCTACAGTCGAATCAGACTTTTCGGTGTAATTTCCTTGAAATTTCGCTCACCTTCCCTGCGACTTCTCCAACAAGGGTCATGTTATCCACCTGTACAATTCAATTAAATCCATAAAATAGATTACATGATGACGTAATCATGAGTCACATGACGTCATGTACATGTCATGATGTACATGCTGCGCACCTCATTGGCTCTCTTTCTCTCCTTGTGGATGATAGCGAGGTCTACAACGAGACGGTCAGCGACGGCCTTAGCTCTCTTCACTCCTCCTGCATCAGGAGACACCACCACTATCTCTCCTTCTACAATTCAACAAATTTCCTCGAAATTTCCTCGAAATCTCCCACCTTTTCCGACAATGTTCTCTCTGATGTACTTCACGATCAGACCTTCAGCAAAAAGGTTGTCCTGGAATTTTTATTTTTATAAAAGTAACAATCATTTACACGATGAGCTGCACAAACATCTTCAATTTTTTAAGACACTATATCGGTGACAGAGTCACATCTAAGCCTTCAGAGATGAAAGAAAAATACCCATGCATCGTGAACTCACCACTGGGATGTCGAAAAATCCCTGGATCTGTGAAGCGTGGAGATCGAGGCAAATGAGGCGATCTACTCCGGCAGTTTCGATCAGATTGGCGATGAGCTTAGAGGTGATGGGTGCTCTCGATTTATCCTTCTTATCTTGGCGTGCATAACCAAAGGATGGAATCACCTGTGTTGTCAGAAGAGAGGTGACAAGAGGGCAGTTACAGCTGTGATTCTACGAGCAGAAGCACGGCGAATGGCGTCTGTCATGATCAACAGTTCCATCAAGTTATCTGTTACTGTTTAGAAAACATTTCATCATAGACTCGCAACTTACCGTTCACGTTTGGATTAGAGGTTGACTGGATGATGAACACATCAAAATCTCTCGCTGATTGTGTTTCAGAATGATATCCATTTCTCGTCGATATGAGACTCACCAGATTCACCGATTGTGACACTAGTCTCGCCATTGGAGAACTTTCCAACCTCTGCTTTGCCCAAATTGATGCCAAGTTGAGAGGCAATGCCGTTAGCCAACTCAGGATTAGAGTTGCCAGTAAAAATCTTAACACCTCTGTCTTTCATATTGGCCAGATTGGCATCAGATGCAGCCCTTCTGTTCTTGGAAGCGAGGTTGTGGAATTCCATGCTAAGCTCGTTAAAATCTAAAGAATCACAGTTTCTCATGAGTCGTCATTGAGATGAAGAAGAGAAAGCACCTCATAATTGGTTGTTGTTCTCTTGAATTTCAAAACCTGCCGGACACAAGCGAATTGTAGTTGTGGTTATGAAATTGTATTTACCCTGTTCTCCGAACATACTAATCCCCCACGCTCTGCCTTGCACTGGCTCCAAAGACCTGGACTAAGTGGTAGAAGGTGAGGAGAATGAGAAAGTTTGCCCAAGTCTTTATTGAGCTCAGAAATCTCGAGCGGATGAGGCAATGTGTGTAACACCTCTGTGAGAAATTTCCTCACTTCCAGTTGGAAATATAAAATCACCTTTTTCTCTACCTTTGAAAACCACCGACATAAGTTCTCAAATCTTAATTATGTATTTATTAATGTTGAAAACAGGAAAGATAAAAGTGAAACATGGGGTGTCATGGATAGAACTCAGTGAAGATTTCCACATGTACATCAATGCTCAATAATATAAAATAAGTACCTCAAATGGACGTTCCGATTTATTTTGATAATACCTGTGCATTCCAAATTGTCAGTCTACAACTGAACTTGATACACAACAAAACCTCGTCCAGCGCACACGTACATCATACAAGGCGATGACCGAACCACGGGTCAGAACCTCTCTCGAGATTCGCAACGAATTGAACGAAAAGATCGATGCCGCCTTTCAATTGATGAGCGGGAAGAGAGACTTGCAATACGGAAAATACGAGGAGGCGCGAGAGAAAATAGAGAGCTCTTTAGGTGTTATGGCTGACATAGGTGGGCACATCTAGAGATCGATCTGACTTGAAAAGATGAAGAAGAGCTGACCAATTCACATTGGCTTTTGGGAGAAGCCTATCATCACTTAGGTCGTTTTGAACAAGTCAGTCTTAGACTCATTATATCATCATTCCATCACGTCAACTCTGTATGATTACTTCGGGCATCTAATTTGTGCAGGCCATCTTTCATTTGAAGAAAAGTCTTGGGTTCTTCAAGAGCGACTCTGTGGCTCGTCCTCAGAGGCAAGAGACGTTGGTGAAGATACATCAGAACCTGGCGAATATATACCAGCAGCAAGGACAGTTGAAGAGGTCGACGTATAGGTACCGAAGTGCGATGGAAGGTTCGAACATTTGTCATCACTCATCATCATTTATTTCAGAGCACGCAAAGAGTTGTTATTTTTTGGAAGAAGAGATGAATTTATTTTTGTGGCAGTGCAGTTTCAAAGATGTTTTTCGCGTCTCAAAATAATTAATATAATATTTGAATAATACTTTATTTGTGACGATTCGCCTCCTCAAAAGTACACAAATATTCAATTCAATTTGATTCTTTCGTACCAACCAACGCAACCCCAAGACATGACGAGTGACATCTGACACCTGTCAGTGTTCCGTTGCCTTGGCGACCAGATGGGAGAAGCTCACTGTCTCTTTCAGATGGGATGGAACGCCTATAATCTGGAGAAAACCCTCAGAGCTCTCAATCTATTTTCTGGAAGTTTGAAATTACGGTCAGAGATACATGACGGGAAAGGCTGCGGGATATGCTTGATGTATATTGCCAATTGTCAATTGAAAATTGGTGCGGACACGTCTGATGTCTTGGATCTCTTCGAGAGGGCGGCTAGGTTACTGGAAAGATCGAGTGAGTCGTTTTTGAAATTTGAAATTGGAATTATGGAGGGAAATAAGAAGCGGGAATTTTATTTAAATAGAAGTTAAATTCCTGAATATTTCTGGAAGATTAATTCCCGCCAAAATTCAAACTTCAAATTTCGTGTGTTGAATTCACTCTCCTCACACATTCAAAATACAAAAATCCTCATCAATACAGGGGACATGCACGCTGTGGCCGTCTGTTTGAATGAAGTCGGTACCGCCAACTTTTGCTTGGGCGACTATGACTCAGCTATTGAGTTCTATATGCGCAGTTCGTCTCTATTTGAAACACTCGGGCACCAGATGGGCATGGCTCAGAGTTTTGGCGGGCTAGCCGTTGCGGAGTCGGCGAGGGGGAAGTTGGACCAGGTACGGATTTGAAATTTAAAAGTGATTCTTGGAGGGAAAATTTCTGGCCGAAAAAATGGCATGAAAAAGGAACAAACGTTGTAGAAGCGTCTCACTTACGTAGGGGATAATTTACGGGCGACTAAGTTTGGATTTGTATCGAAGAATGAAAGAAAATACACATATGGCCAGGATGCTGGAGAGGCTCGGTTATTTTTATTTCACAAAAGGAGACAAGCCTCAAACTGTGGCCTGCTACCAGATGGCTGTCGATATCTCCCGGGAAAATGGACTTTTAGATACGCTAGTGAGCCACTACAACGATGTTTTTGGATTTTTATCTTCAAATGAATCCTCACAAATTTATTTAAAAATCGAAATCACAAAAATAAAATAAAAATATTTATTTCAAATATTGGAGTTGTAGATCTGAACAGACCCAGGCGACTGCGGGGGTGGGTCTTTGTAAGGCATTGATGGAGGAAGAAAAATTCTCAGAAGCGGCGAAGCACCTTCGGCGGAGTAAAAAAATCTTCACACATAAGAACCAAACGCAGCAGGTTTGGATTTTAAAATCATAAAATAAAATAATAACCATTATGAAGGTGGAAGAGTGTGATGCGTTGTTGGAACAAATCGCCAGAAAGCAAGGGAGCCCAACACGATCACATTCCACGTCGTTTAGTCAAAGTAGAAGCCGAAATGTGAGGCCGTTGTCATTGTCCAAACACATGCAAACCTTTGCCGCATTCAAAGATGTTGTAGATACTGTATACAAATGTATGCTTTGTGTTTGCGTTCTGCCACCTGCAAAAACATCTCTCTGTTCTTGCTGCTCTTTGTCTTGTATTTCGCAAATGTAAAAGACATACCGATTATTCGTTGATTTACTTTGACAGTTGTCCTCTTTGTCTCTGAACGACCCACCACCCAGCATGTTGACAGAAAATCCAAACACAAATCTCCACCTGGAAGGGCGCCAGCGAACACCAAGTACATCATTCATTTTGTCTGGTTGTAGATGTAATTGTAGAGTTCTAAAATGTGTAGGTACCTCACAAAGCATCAATCCGGGCCTGACGTCGAGGATTTCCGCAACAGAACGATCTCAACATTCGTTTAAACCTCACAACTTCAAAGGACCACAGAACTGTGGGCAATGCAACTCCACGATCTGGGGCATCACGTCACAGGTGACATTTGACATCTGTCTGATCTGACGTCTGACTTTTCACAGGATTTTCAGTGCGAATTGTGTGGGATTGCGGTGCACAAAAAGTGTCTTTTCAAAGTGACGGAGGCATGTTCTGTTTTGGTCCGAAAAATGAAGAGTCCATCCCATGGTTAAATAAACACACACTGGCTCTCTATATCTATTGCAGGACTTGATCAGATTCTTTGGTCGCAATGAAACATAACATTATCTGGTGTTTCTTTTAGTACATGCTGTGGTAGTAAATTTGGACCTTTTGGTAAAAGTGCAGTTTTTGTGAAAATTCAACATCACATTTGCAAATGTCATTTTTGCAAGGTTCAAATCTCTTACTTACTTTTCCAAAGTCTATTTTTAAATATTCCATTATTATTAGCACGCAAACGGGGTTGTGGTTTGAATTGGATGTTGAATTCAAATAAATTTGTTAAAGGTGCAAGGAAGCAAAGAAAACGAAACTGTCAAGTCTGTCTACAATGCTACTTTGCGGTAACTACCGTACAAATTTGGGAAGTGTTTGGCTACCAGTTTTCTTGCTGTTCATTTGAGAATCAAGAAGAACGGATTTGGGTGATGTTAGAGGTGCTTGATGGCCGATAAGAGCAAGAATGTTGAACAGACAGCCGCACATGGTGTACTGATCGGTCCTTGGTTAATCAATCATCCTCCAAAAGGGGCGGGAATGTTCAGGAGTAGATCCTCTGATCTAGCCGATTTTGACGAGGCGTATGCTTTTCTGGAAGATGAACAAAATAGGCTTCACAGCCCATCCGTAACACTCACACCTCAAATCAATTGTTACTCTCCAGGTCAGATGGAAAACTCATAACGCTTACATGTATTGAGACAAAATTTTAGCTTTAAGAATGCAAGAAGAAGTAATCATTGTGGAGGAAGAGGACGATTCTCGATCGCGAGTAAAAACAAATGGTGAGTTTACGTCTTAGACAGCTTTTTTTAACTCTTCAGCTCAATCTGTATTGCCTCTTTGGTTGAAGAGAGCTTCTTACCTCACTTTACTTGCGAGTATCATTTACTTCATTGTCTGGGCCAATCGTAACGGCGGCGCTGTAGTATTGGCCTCTTTCTTATCTTGGGTCAAATCGCTTGGATACTGGGGAAATTGCATGTTTGCTTTCATCTTCGTTTTCGTAAGACATAAAATACTTTAGATGTCGTTTTAAGACACTGCAGATCAGCTTTCCCTTCATGATTGGAGGATACACGCCACTAACACTTGGTGCTGGCGCTCTGTACGGTGTAACTCTTGGTACACTCACAGTGTCTATATCCTCAGTCATCGGTGCCTCCGTCTCCTTCTTTATATCCAGATCATTTGCCCAGGAATGGATCGAGCGACAATTCAAGGTGTGACGTGACAATCATTCAAAATGTAAAATGACGATGATCAAAGGGAAGAGAAGAATTTGAGTTCTTCATGAGCCTGTTTGCTCAGACCAAAGAGAACAGATTCATCTGCTTCATGATGAGGCTATCTCCGATACCATACGGCATACAGAACAGCCTCTTTGCGGTATTGATTTCATCTGTAATCGAAGCTTTGTCTTTTGCTTTGTGTCTTTAAATCACCAGAAGCTTTTTCACCTCTAAAATATTTTTTTGAATACGGAGTTTAAATAAATTATAACATCATGAACACCGAGTGATCATGATGTAGGTGACCGACATCTCATACAAAAAGTTCATCCTCTCCACATGGATCGGGCTCTTACCCTTCCAAATCCTTTGGACTCATTTTGGTACCACGATGGCTTCCCTAAACAACGAAGAGAACACCGTGTCTTTACCGCAGATCATGTCCCTCACATTCCAGCTTTTCATCATGGCTGTTTTGTTTTGGTATCTGTATCGGATGATGAGAATTTTTAAGAAGAACATGATGAAGGATCCAGTATTGATAGTTTAGGTGAGATTAGAAGAATCAGCTATCATCATTCAAAATGAAGCTCATCATTTTCAGTTACCAACACACAAAAAGATAAGATAGGAGTAGACACAGAGGATAATCAAGGCCAGAATAAACGAGTAATTCAGCACCTTACTGAATTTTACTTTGCCGGCTCTTTAGACTCTAGGTTCTTGTTGAGCCTTGTCTGCACGAGTTTTTGGAATTTTCTGAGTGCATCATGGCAACAGCGCGCTGATCATGTATTGGACGAAATAAAGAAACTGTGTATTGTTAATATGACATTCCCGTGGACCGTTGTATTCCCCCTTTTTGAGAATCATTCTTCTGATCATCGATCTCCTCTTTGTAGGATAGGGAAGAACTGATTGAAGACTCTTCATGATATTTGCACCGTTGATGGTGGCCATTGTGGCTGCTGCAACTGCCCGCCATCTTCTCAAGAACACCAAACCCGTAGTGATCACCTCCAAGGCTCTGACTCCACAACATATGACCAGCAGGATCATCACACAGTGTCCAAGCATGCAACAGAGGTAGTCGTGTAATAAAATAATCCTCACCTCCAGATTCATTCCAGCGTTTTGGTTGGCAAATGGGCATCTGCAGACGATCGCCGCTTCATTTTTGCGTGTCATACCAACGACCAAGTTTTCGAGGTAAATCTTCACCTGATTCAGTGCACTTGGTATTAACCTTGAATTTGCATGATTTCTACACATTTTTAAATTCTATAAATTATAAGATAATTATTTTGACAAAATACTGGGAGAAATTGTACTTGAAAGATGGGGGTTTTGTCACCCTTGATTGGATCAGTCTACACGGTTGTAAATCCCTCCCTCCCCCCACCTCATATCACGTAAGAGACCCTCACACTCTCGAAATACCCACCAAAAATTCACGTGTAATTCAAGTTACGTACGAAGGTGGAGGTGAGGTCGCTGACATCTGTACCAACAGTCGTGATTTTACACGGCCTCACTGGCGGGAGCCACAAGAGTTATGTCAGGCATGCTGTAGAAGAAGCGCAGGTGGAGCCTCAAATCCTCTCCAGTTTTATTTGTACTCGAATTACACGTGAATTTTCGCCTCTTTACATTTCCCAGAAAAGGGGGTATAACTCTGTCGCATTCAATTACCGTGGTTCCGCCGGGGCGGAATTGGCAACCCCATTTACGTACAGCGTGGGTCACACAGAGGATTTGAGGGCAGTAATAGAACATATAAGAGCGGAGTTACCAAACTCCCCGATCTTTGCCGTCGGTGGGTGATCTACAACGTTGTAGTTCGTGGTCTAAAAAGATTGCCGTTGTAGACGGTCGTCAACATCACGTGACCATGGCAGGGTTTTCACTTGGTGCCAATTTGTTGACAAAGTATTTGGGGGAGGAAGGAGATCACGCCATCGTCGCTGGAGCTGTGACAATCTCAAACCCATACAAATTTCTGGAGGCCGGTCATAACTTGAATGACAGGTGAATACCATCAGATGGAGGAGGTCAACCACAGTAAACGCCTGTCATGCTGTTTTAAAGAACACGGCAGATATACGCACAGATTGTCATCAACAATGTTGACAATCACCGTTGACATTCACAGTTGGTTGCTGAGGAATTTATACGCAAAGACATTAGGCTCAAATTTGAAGAAGTATATCACACAGTAAGTCGATCTGACGAAGCTTTACAGACACTGAGTGAGATAGACATAAAGATATTATGGAACAGAGCACCAGTGTATCCCTTGCCAATATAGATGATCACGTGACCTATATGTGGGATTATGACGAGTACATATCCAGGAGGATGCACGGGTTCAAGTCGTTGAGTTACCCTTTTTATCACAATTCCTCAATGATTTAGGATGGAGGAATATTACCTTGATGCGAGCAGTGCTTATGTTGTGAGAAGTAAGGCAAAGTGAAGTTAGATCTTACCGCAACCTTCACGGTTATTACCGACATTTCATCTTTGTACGCTCCATAAGATTGTTTTCGCTTTAAGAGATCCATCACCCCGCGAACCATCACACTAGAACACCCACAAAGTGATGACGGATGTGAACAAGACGATTGCTGACTTATCATTTTACAACGATGTAGATACTGAAAGTTACAGAGGTAAGGGTCCCTCTGCTTGCTTTGAACGCGATGGATGATCCCATCTCTCCTTCTAAATGCGTTCCGATGGAAGATATCCAAGAGAATCCAAACATTATACAGATACTCACAAGACATGGTGGTGAGATATCTTTTTTCGACCATCTACAACGTGATATTTTCTGAAGAAATGTAATAAGGGATATAGGGCATACAGGATGGTTACAAGGAGCGAATCCGTTTGAGTTGAGGCACTCCTGGATGGACAAATTAGCTTTTGAATTTATAGCAGCTGTCGATGAAATCAGCAAGGAAGAAATCAACAACTGAGTAAATAAATTTATATGAAAATAAAACAATATTACAACACAAAAAGAATCACAAACAGACATTTCATCAAGATCATCATCTTGCACGACACAATCCGCGAAAATCGTAAATCTGGAGCCAAACTGAGCAAATACTTTTACTGTAGTATATTCTGCATTCACCCAGAGCTCTGGGATGCTCGACGTACTAGCCCATTTCAAACAACTTCCTCCAACACAGTCCCGCTCGCAAGGATCTTAATAAATCACTATGAACATTGTCGCATGCCAAAAAGCCGGATTGGGGTTCAAGGCTGCTGAGAGGTGCATGATTTCCGAAGGAAGAAAGATGTTAGACAAATTATCAGGAGAAAACAACTCTGGGAGCTATTACATTTTACGTTAATTAATAGTCCGTTGCTCGCAACGCCAAAAATAATGATCTAGGCGCATGATGAGCTCCCCCCACGGTTTTCTTTAGTAAAAGGCGAAAGAAAAAATCGCGGAGTTGAGGAGAGCTCTGCGCGATGATCTCGTTGCCATAAAATATAGTTCTTATGGCAATATAAAATATATCCTCATTGTGGGATGTTGGTTCGCAAAATGCGTCAACTTGTCAAAGTGAATAAAAGGGATCAAATCTGCAAAAGTGTCAAGGTTTGCCTCTGTCCTTGCGAAATAGACCTCACGTTTATAAACGAAAAACGCTCTATTCAAATATAGATTTTCTCGCTTGCATACTTGCCAGGGATAATCGTCCATCATTTCTCCTCCAGGTCTGTTGATGATCACTTCTTTACGAAGTTATCTGGTTTTATGGCTCCAACCTGTCAAAGTAACACTTTTAAAGCGGAGAAAAAAATGGGAAAACTCCTCAAATCCGTCCCACCAGGGTACTGCATTTCTTACCGCAGAGTTCGGTAGCTTACTGTAAAACTAACGTGTGTGACGGCCTGGGTTGGATGAGATCCGCAGTGCTTGATTCTCGCCCTCATTCAGTGGACAGAATGAGGGCTCTTCTGTTGTTTCTGCTTCCAGTTTCTTTCATCTTGGCACAGAATAACAAGTAACTCAGTTCTTTGAGGTGACTTTTTATCTTGACACTCGACAGCTGTCCCTCTCTCACCGACACATCCATAGACAGTCAGTATCATCCCGCATCGTCTCGGGTCTGACATTGACAGCGACCAGTCTCTATTATCACTACCCCAACAATTTATACTGTGTTTGGTGGATCGATACGCCCAAATACGGATCGAACTTGCTGATCGAGATCACTTTTCTTGATCTGGATAGTGGATATGGTATTTACCTGATTTGCGTTCTGTATGTCCTCTAAACATCCCAGATAAACTTGTCATCTCCTCTTCAATCGGTGACAGCAACACGACCACATATTCTGAGTGGTATCTGTTACCTGCAGATGCCGTCCCAAGGCCTGCCAAGCGCTTGGTGTTCGATTCACCAGGGACCGTGTTGGTCATGTTTAGCTCGGATCTGTCGGTGACGGGTCGAGGATTTACACTCCGATATTTTTGGGGTAATTTTATTCCATCTTTCGAGATTTTTTACCCTCTAAAAATGCTGTCTACACATTTTGCAGCAAAAATTTTTAAAATCTTATAGACACGTGCTCGCCCAGTTGCGGACAGCACGGAAAATGTGTTTCAAAAGCCTGTGTGTGCGATGCTGGGTATTTCGGTTCCAATTGCTTGATCCCAGGATGCACAAACTGCAACATGAACGGTGCATGTGGGTCAAATGGCAAGTGCACATGGTGATTATTCATTTAAAACTTCTGATCATCAATTTTGACGTGTGCAGCAATATCGGGTGGTCTGGGGGTGACTGCTCTATACGTGAGTAATATACATTTATAATTTATATTCAAATATAATTCTGTCCGTCAGATTTATTTACTCTCTAAAACCCGTTTTTTATTTTACAAATAAATTTTATAATATTTTTTGTTTTAATTTCGGTTATCACCATTGACAAAAATCAATTCATTTGAGATTATAGTATATATAATGATGATCGAACAGCATACTCATCGGGAGATTACACGATCACAAGATCATCGGGAGTCGTGAGGACCGCTTACCAAGACGGATATGGAGGTACAAATGAAATGAAATATACAACCGAAAATAATAGGTGACTTTACCATTACGATAAGACCTCCCACTACGCCTACCACAATTATCTACGCCAATCTGATGGGTACCTTCAATGGTGAGGGTCATGACATCGTGACATCATGACATGACGTTTGACACATAACAGATTCTATTGTAGTGTACGACGGTGACACGACTATAATGAAGCCCCTTGTTGGAATTGGTTACACACAAGCCATCGCACTTTCTGGTGTCCTCACCATAAGTTACGTTTCGGCCGGAGGTCCGGCTGGCTCGCTCTTCTTTTCTTACGGGACAAGTGAGTATCTGACACATGACATTTTTGACACATGTCAGCGGACTGTGGTGATTGTGGGAATGGATATTGCAGTCCGACTGGAGATTGCGTCTGTTTTCCAGGTTTTTCAGGTCCCAAGTGTAATCAAGGTGAATTTGGCAATATTTCAATTCCAAAAACTTAGTGGAACAGGCTCTTGCAATTACTGCTGTCAACGAACAAATGAACCACAGTGCTCTTGTTACTTTGGGTGGACCGGCCTCACTTGTACTATTCTAAACAGTCAGTACCTCATTCTAAATCCGAGTTGATATTTGCAGGGTCACCAAACTGCTCCAGTACGGTGCCATCCCTTCCTTCGGCTCTTGTAATTAAAGATAGTTGCGGTAGCACAGTCATAAAGGAGCGTGCGTTTGCTGTGTATACCAATGATCTTCGATCTCTCCCGGTAAATTGTAAATTTGAATTTGAAATAATAATTTATCTGCAGGGAATGATGCGGGTCGCTTCGGCAGAAAATTACCTCGTGAGCCGTTCAAACAGTAAGCATTTTACTCTTGGCGTTAGAATACGATGATGTCATTAATCGTCATAGTTCGTAGATATCCAATGGTCGTCAATCATGGAGCAACGATTTTCACCCAAGACTTCTTCTGGACCGGAGAGGTTGCCGCAAGTGAGTCTCTATGCATGTCACACAAAGTGTCATCTTTGACATATGTCAGTCACATGTCCATCAGGCTGTTCTTCAATAAACGGAGCGTGCTTTCCGTTCAATGCGACACAAGGGAAATGCATTTGCAACCAGTTTTACACGGGTGTTGATTGTTCCATACCAGTGCGCTGTCCAAACGGATGTGGACACGGAGCGTGTCAAGATGACGGCACTTGTAAGTGTAAATTCGGGTGGTTTGGGCGAGACTGCAATCAGAGTGAGTGGTTGTTGTTGTGAAAAATCGCTGACATGTTCCAGATACTTGCGATAGGCTGAGTTATGTGAAAGTTGGTCAGGAGGCTACGATGATCACGGACTCAACAGCAGACGGTCCTTTCAAGTTTGCCTCGACGTATAGAATATCATCAATTTATAGTCGTATTTGCAAATTACAATTCGTGACGAAGTCACGAAAAATTTATTAAAAAATAGTTATTTCATTTTGAGCAGACTTTTCTCTTTTGTTGATGATGACAGGTGTTCCTGGATTTTTGAAAGTCCCGGCACCTTCTCCATTATCAAACTCCGAGAACTCTCATTGGGTCTCACTTTCCCCTCTGCATTGACCAAACCATATCCGCTACCGTATAACCTTGACCAACTGACCATGCAATATTATTCCTCAAACATCACCCATAATGGGTTTCTCATCTCAGTCGAACTGTTGAGTAATTGCCCCCATAGTTGTAATTTGAATGGGGCGTGCTTTCAGAGGAAATGCATATGTTTTGTGGGCTACTATGGTTTCGATTGCAGCCAAATAGTAACAACGTACAGACCCATTGCTTCCGGCTTCACCGTGAGCGTTTCTGTTTATCATTCTTTATATGACATCTGACCGAGATATCTCAGCCCATGCTTTTACCCGAGATGACTTGGCAATATTTTGTGATACCGGCATCACCTCAACCAATTAATATGAATATCATCCAGACTGGTAATTATGGGAAACTTATCATATGCACATCGATGGGCACAAAGATGACTGATGGTGATTGTTCCGACAGAACCTTCTCTGTCGTAAATGAAATGGTCACCGGGTACGTGTCATTTTGACATTCTTGACATTGACATGCTGACAGAAATATATATATTGCCCTGTATGGTTGGGGAACTGGTGATATGGTTCCCATCAGCTTTGCCACACTATTTTACAGTGAGTACTTGGAAACAAGAAACCATAAAAATTGTCCCGAGACAGTTAAATTTTGTGCAACTCTGGTGCAAAAGGAGAAATTCGTTTCACATCATGAGACTTCTTATCGTCTTCTAATGTGCTTAGTGCCAGGTCAACTGCAACCATCCACGTCCACAGTTCCTGAGCTAACTTCGTCAAAAAAGACATCACTGACCGAGATGCCGCACACAGCCTTGTCAACTTCCACTATAAGAGTGCCTGTGACAACAGTAGAACCAAATGCAGGAATAGTTCAGGTATTTATTTCCATGTTGTCAAGCCACATGAAGATCATCATTGTAGTGAACTAAAAATAGAACAGAATTACATGCAGCTGGCCATGAGGTTCAACAAGGCGGAGGATTTTATTGAGAGAAACTTCCTGGAAATTGTTGCAGGGGTGATAGGATGCTCCCCCAACATCATAATCATTAGGACAGCTATCTCTTACAAAAAGAGGTCGATTACAATGATTGTCATATTCTATCTGGTATGTCATATCACTTTGACACTCTCACGCCATATTGACGAGATATTGACAGTCCTCCTCGGCAAAGTTCAATCAGATGATTGCTGTCAATCGACTACAGACAGCCGCACATATGGCTCAGGTTTCTCCAGGCTTAGACCCCTTTACATTTGTATCCAATTCACTGAAGGTTTCCCCGCTAGTGGTGATAGGATTCATTCACAACCTAGATCCTTCAAGTTATGCGACCAACGGGATTGCATCTCCCACATCCCAGGGCTTCACAAATAGGTCGGGCCCCACGAATGATTCGGCAACAACTGTTGGAGTGGTATCCAGCTTCGCTGCGGGGTCGCTCATCAGCATGTTGATCATCGTGGTGGTTGTGTTGATTTCTATGAGGAGAAGGGGGGCAGTAAGAGAGGATACGGGAAATCAAGAAGAGATGAAAGAGATGAAGGTAACCGTAAAAGTCCCGAGTGACTCCATAACTGTTCTCAGAACAGAAGGTGACATCTCAAAATGTTCTTGTCACTGACGTTGCCCAGAAGAAACAGCTGAAGCCCTTCAAATAGACACCGCTCAGAAGCCGAGAGAAGAACCAACAAACACGCCAAGAGAAAGAGAATTGGTTGCACAGAAAGATGATCGACATACAGAAGCCAACGCTCGAAACGCAAAACCTGAGTTTAAAGAAGTAGACACAGACGAGGAGGTTTGCGAGGATTCAGATGAGGCAGAGTATATGACTTGTGATGCCCACTCACAAGATATGGAAACAGCAAGCTTCAAGTCAGCTCTGGAGGTCCGTTTCTGTTTTCCACATCAAATGTTGATGCATCTGCAGGAGGATGTCGAAGCACAAAATATTGAGCCTCAGTCAAGTCACTCTTCTCCAAATTGGCTCAGAATGATGGGCTCTCTGCTCCTTGAGGGGTTTAATAGCAATACATCAGAGCGTGATTCGGCTTCCACCTTTTCTACTTTGTGGTCACGAGCTCGCCGTTTAATCACCTGGGCAGATCCCATCACTCCAGAAGAACCTCAAAATATTGAAGAGATCACATCTCCTGTCCCAACACAATCTTTCATAGGTCCTCCATCACCTGTTGGAGCCCACCCATCTCCTCCTTTTACTCCGCGACATGTTGTCTTTGCTCCCCCTGTCGACGGTATGTACATAAACCTGAATAATTAAATGTTAAAAAATGAGTGAGAAGACTGACTGTTTTTAAAGACTCACAAGATAATTTTGGAGGAAGAAAACTCTATTTCCATCCTGTTAGTGAATTCCCACCTGTTCCAACAAAATCCCTCAGAGGTATTTCACCATCAACTGCTGGAGCCCACCCACCTCCTCTTTCTCATCCAAGACATGTCATCTTTGCACCCCCTGTCGATGGTATGTACATAAATCCGAATATTGCTTCAACGGAAAAAGAGAAAGAGAACATAATTGCTGATCATTGTAGATTCAGAAGATAATTTTGAAGGAAGATTCTACTTTCATCCTGTCAGTGAATTCCCACCTCCTCCATGTACATAAATCTGAATGCTTTACTGAAAGATAAGAATAGAAATGAACATGATTGCTGACTGTTGTAGACTCAAGAGATGATGAAGGAAGACCCTATTTCCATCCTGTCAGTGAGTTTCCACCCCCTCCTGCCTTTATAGGTTTGTCTACAACTATGATGTATTGCTGATGAGGCAGGCGTACCCAAAGCGTACCTCAGCCAAAGTCGTGGTGCATCTGGCAGAAAACCACCCCCAGGACCCCCCTGGTAGTCATGCCCCCCACCCCCCGGATCAGACCCCCCTCCTCCTTGGCGACAAGCTATTGGAGATGTATTACAGAAGTAGTAAAAACATAAAAGTATTTTATTAATCGGATGCGCGGGGTTGAACCTTGGTTCCCTGTGTGGTTGATTTTCCTCTCTCTACAACGGTCTCCAGAGACTTTTCGAAGATGGTGAGAGCGTCATCGATCTCTTGGGATGTCACGTTAAGAGGTGGAATGAACCTCAATGTCTCGAAGATGCTGCAAAATTTCAGATATTCCACGAAAAATTGAGATTTTTCAACATTTGAAAAAACAGAAAAAAACAGAAAAAAAAAGAGCAAAAAATAGAAAAAAATAGCAAAAAAAGAGCAAAAAACAGAAAAAAAGAGAGAGCAAAAAAGAGAAAAAACAGAAAAAAAGAGGAAAAAGAGAAAAAAATAGAAAAAAACAGAAAAAAATACCTCGTGGTGAGCAATAACATTCCGTTGTTGTAACATTCCTTTGAAACAGCATCCGCAAACTTAGTGTTTTCACTCTTAAACTCCAACCCGATCATCAGCCCGAGACCTGCATCATTCAGCATCGTTACCGTCAATCCTCGTGACTTACCGCGAACGTCCGTGATGACGTCATACTTCTTCTGGAGGTTGCGAAGGCCCTCTGAAAGCTGTTTTCCCCTGGCAATGGTGTTGTCTAACATCTTCTCTTCCTTCATCACATCGATTGTGGCACATGCGACAGCACAGCTCACCGCGTTACCCGCATAAGTCCCCCCCATGGAACCTTCTCGATTTTCAATCGAAATTTCTCCGAAATTTCGTGGAATTTTTTTCTCCGTCTACAACGCAGTTTTCGCGTGAAGAAATAAAACTCTCACCTGCGGGTTGGGATTGCATGATATCATAAGTGGAAGCGATTCCGCTGAGGGGAAATCCTGAGGCGATACCCTTTGCGAAAATTAAGATATCAGGGATGACGTCATGGTGCTCCACGGCAAAGAATTTGCCGGTTCTTCCCATGCCTGATTGCACTTCGTCCGCAATCAACAATATGTTATTTTTGGCGCACAGTTCTTTCAAGGACTTCAAGAAGCCTGAATTTTTTCAATTTAAATTTCAAAATTTGACGATCTACAACGCGTTCACCTTTTGGGGGGGATACGTAACCCCCCTCGCCTAAAAGTGGCTCGATTAAAACAGCCGCAGTCTCGCTGGGTGCACTCTGCATCTTGAGCAACTACAACCCGTCACTCCTGTACCACATGTCATCTTGACACGTGTCATACTGACATGTTCGAGCTCTAACAGAGGGTTATTGCAGCAGTTCTCCATGTTGTGTTTCTCGTCGGTTGCCTTGGAGACGGGACATTGTTTGCAGTATGGATAAGGTGTCACAAAAACTCCGGGCATCACGGGTCCGAATCCTAAACGTGTCAGCACGTTATCAACCGCGATGGTGTTTTTTTCGCGCGATTTTTATTATTCAAAATTTGAAATTTCCGGTGTACTGTTCGCCACAATTCATGATTCAAATGAACGTTAAAAGATTATTTTTGGACATGCACCTGCTCTGTAGATGGTCTTGGAGGTAGTGAGTGCCATAGTACCAAATGTTCTTCCGTGATAACCTCCTTTGAATACGATGATGTTCTGCTTTTTCGTGTAATGGCGTGCTAATTTGATGGAGGCTGCTCATGTCAATGATCACATCATCCCTCTTGATGCTCCTAAACTAAACCCACAATTCAAAGTGTTTTTAACATTTGAAGAATTTTTTGTATTTTATAATTTTTTTAATAAAAATTAAATTACATTAAATGAAAATGAAATCAAAAATAAAATGAAATAAAAATTGACCTTCTACAGCTTCTGCGCCAGAATTCCAAAAGAAAAATCTGTCCAAGCCCTTCGGTGTGATGGTCTCCAGCCTCTTCACCAAGTCGATCATCGGCTTGTGGTACACAAGGTTCACCTGAACGTGTCAATTTTAATCTCATCATGACTCTTCATGGTGTCGACTTCTATACAATCTTGTGATGAGATGGTGTGCATCTGTTGTGATTTGAAAGTAAAAGTGGACAAGTGTTATCTGATCGATTTTTGTTCTGGTGAGTAAAATCGAGAGGCGCACGTTACGCGTTGACAGTGAATTTTGTTGTGGACATTCAGGCAGTGCGGCAGAGCCGCAACAATGTCATCGTACACTCTCCATTCTGTTGTGAATGATGAATCATGGATCTGTTGTAGAGAAGCATAAAGAAGATCGCTCTGTCGATTGCAATCGACAGAGCCGCAACAACACCTGAATTTAACATGATGAAGATGTGGAGGATGCCTACCTGAGCGTGGACGATCTTGGCCACTTGATCTTGTGCAGCCTTCACGATCTTTGGATGGCAATGTCCTAAAAGAGTCATTTTTACGCACACCATATGAGGGTGTTTTAGTCACCCACCGGTATTGGTGACGCCGATACCACAGGTCATGTCTAAGTACTTCTTCCCTTCTGTGGTAAAGACATAAGCTCCCTCTCCTCTATCTATATGGAGATCAGTCGATGATCATAACTACGCGGAGATGATAATACGTTTTCAAGACATACCTAATTCCAAGTTGGTCATCTTGCTCACTCCTGGAGACAAGTGTCTCTGGGCATACTCCAAATCACTATGTTTGTCATCTCATGCCGATCGATTCAGTCATATCTTACCTTCCGCTGAGCCACCTCTTCGGGGTCTGCTTCGGGACTTTGAAAACCGGTTGTTTGGTCAGATCTAAAAGTAGAATGAATCTATGGAAAGACTAGATCAGTCCTTACATCTTAAAGAGAGCATCGTGTCGCTGTTCGTGTCAAATTTGAATTCAAATTACAAGATGAAAATTCAGATATTTACGCATGTTACTTTTACAACGAGCCAAAAATTTTTGTTGCGGTTGAATTTTGGGATGGCACAAAAGGCTGAAGCAAAGAAGTTCATCAAGGAGGTGATTGGTCTCATATCACAACGATGTTGATCTGATGTCATCAGATCAAGGAACTCATAGGCAGTGATTCATATCGACAATTCCACACTTTCCTCAAGAATTATCAACAGAGTCATGACGTCATCACGTTGGGAAACAAATTTATAGAACTAGTGCCTGAGTACGATCAGAGGAAAAAATTAGCATCGGCCTTCATCAGTTTCATTCCGGAATCACAACGAGTACAATTGAGAACCATAGTGTTGCACCAAAAAGAGAAAGTCAGCATATTAGACAAAAAAAAGTACATTGATCAGCCGATCTTACCTAAAGTACAAGGTGAGTGGTTGCATTGTTCTGTATTGCAAATAAAATAGAACCAATCATGTTGATCAGATGACATTGATCTTCTGGATGAACAGACAACATCAGCACCTCCCAAAAAGAATACCACGACGACTAAAAAATTCGCCGTGAAGAGGTTACATGATCCCATTCGATTTTTTTGAATGATGCAGTTCCCTCAGCGCTTCTCTTATAAAAGGCAAAATCATCTCAACGAAAGATGTACAAGATAAAGAGGGTGAGATGATCACAAGAATGATGAATAATGCGTGATGACTCGAATCAGTCAATCCCTCTCCACCCAAGAAATTACGTACTGAAGATGTCGTTGTAGACGGTGACCTCATAGATGAGCAGACACCACCTTTGAGGAAATTACGAAGATCGCTCATCATCGAGGACGGTGCGTACATGTTCAACTAAATCAGATTTTAATTTCTCCAAATCAAACAAAAGTTTTTGTTAAAATCAGTATTTGAAATTTTAAATTTAAAATGTATAGACATGACCAGCGATGGCACATTAGAAATGGAACCAAAAATATTACAACTTCAAAGAGAAGAAAAGGCGAACGACGATTCCACACAAGAGATGACACAAGATATCACGCAACAGCCGACTCAAAACTTCGATCCTTCTCATTCCGATGGTACCTTCCCTCTACAACGAGACAAAACACCCGATCTCAAGCAGGTCTACAACGCGTCAGAAGAAAGTTCCGGGAAAAAGAACAAGATAGACTTGGTCGATTTGACATCAAGCAAGAAGATCAAGCCTTCAAAAAAGGCACCGAAAAATCTCCCAAAAAATCAAATGTCCCATAATAGTCCGGAAAAAGTGAAACGAACTATGAAGAAAGATGTCATATTGCTGTCGTCGTTGGAAAGCGAGACAACACATAAACCGACCACTTTAGACGTCGAAGAGTGAGTGATTTGATCATTCGGGTGCGAAGATAAATGTTTTACTGAGCTGGTTCGGAGTTTGCTAAACATTTTTGGTTTTGATGGTCAATTCGCCACGAGAAATTCGTGGAAAAATATGTGTAAAGTTTTTAAAAGTTCTGCCACAAGGGACTCCGGCGTGGCAGAATCTTCCCAGAATTTTCTCAAAGAGATGTGATATTGAAAAATGAAAAGAAGTCTAAATGCAGCAGAGAATATTCTGAAGTCGATATCGATGAAGGAACACCAGACATAACAAATATCGCAACAAATAAATACATGCACAAGTTTACAAGTGCAACACCACAGATGACGCCGTACGTAATTTGAATTTTCAGTGGAATTTCTGAATCGTTGTAGACAGACGTATAAATACGTGGAGGTGGTGAGGAAACGGGCAGAAAGGGATCTACTTCCAGGAAGAGAATGTGTGCATTGTAAAAAGGTCAAAATTCATTTCGTCTCGTTGTAGTCTGTCAGAAATCTCATTGTTTTGTGCAGAATATTGACAATAATAGTTCTATGATGCGATTGATATGGATGAGAAAGACAGGAACAGATTTGTACATGATTGTTCCAGACACAAAGATAGGTACGTCGAGATTTTAATTTTATTAATTCTTTTGGTCATTGATTTTGTTTGGCCTTCAAAATTTCGTGAAGACGTAGGTTCAAGTTTCACGGTAAATACCCGTGTCCTACCGCAATTCCCGTTAAGGATGCCTTGTGCAACCAAAGCGTGTCTTTGTACTTCGGATAAATGCGACGGAGAATAACTGTTCAGGTTTACGCCACCGTCTACACCGCCTGGGTTCTGGGATGTTGGCTTTCCATCAGAAGAGCAGAAATAATACATAGACTATGGCTCTGTGAAGCCTGTCACTTTTTTGCTTGAGATTGCTCTTGTGAAGATTCAGTGTTCAGTGTACTCGGCCCGATCTCGGACAAATCAGTGGGGCTTTTTCATCTCGTTTTTGTCGACACACCATTATCCATCCAAGGCAAAATCCCACATATACCGCTCAGATTCGACCCGCAACATGCGCAGACACATCATCCTATTGTTCGCCCTCGTGACGGCAGCCCTTGGAGATGGCATCACCCTCTACTCGTGGAACAACAACGGCAACTGCTCTGGCACACCCACATCCGCTGAAGCCTACGTTTTGAACGTTTGCATTCCCTTAGGTGGCGGCAACTCCACCAAAATCTTAAACAGGAACACGCCTATTGCAATCTTCTACCGCGATAACGCATGTGAGGACAACTTTGGAGATCGGACCTTCGGTGATTTCGGCCGATGTGTCAACACAACGGATCCTGTCGCATCGTACCTCATTCGCCAAGAGACTGCCTTCAACCCACCACCAGCAGGAATCAGAGTGACACCTTATTTTGCCGGGAATTCCTGCACCACAAATCCTTACGGTGTTTTCTTCAACTATGCTGATGCCTGCCCTGCTGTGGCCAGCTGTGTGCCAACCCAGATCGATGTAATAGGCATGGTGACGTACATCAACAACGGATCTTGTGGAAACAACTTTACGTTCCCAAGCTTTTCGGCACCAGTCACAACTTCGTCTACATCATCAGTGGCCACACAATCGACATCCTCACCTGTGAGCAAAGGCGGAGCAAACACTCTATTTGGCAGCATCATCTTTACCCTTTGTGCCATCTTATTCCTCTAAAATAAAAAGCATGAGGAATGTGTCCAAAACTCTTTCATGTACATTCGTTCTGGGTGCATCGGTGCAGATCATGAAATCTTCTGAGGGTTCTCTGGTGTTCGGTCAAACAGATTTTTGAGTTGTCACACGGAAGCCGAAATCCGATCGCTGGACTGATCGTGTATTTTCGCCCACGAACAACAGCCGATCAACATGGAATGTTTGATACACGCACAGGCACTCGAAGGAAGAAAGGCTGAGAAGCCAAATGAACTTTCTGTAAACCTGAGCGATCTGATTATCATTCATAATATGCCAGAATCAGAGGATCTATGGGAGGGTTCGGTGGGTGCTTCTATCGAAGGGAATCATTTGATGAGATGGTAGATTGGCGACAGACGTGGACTCTTCCCCAAATCGATCTGTCGAGTGTTGATCCGTATAGGAAAAACAAAAGCTCTTTATGATTACGCGGCGTGTGTGATGCAACTCGATTTGATAGCAGGTGATATCGTTACCTTTTATGATAGAGTTGAGTGTAATTGGCGATTAGGCTCGGTAAGTGAATCTTCTCGTATGGATTAGACGTGTTCAATCCATTTAGACATGTCTAAATGTTCAGGTACGAAATCAAGTTGGCTTGTTTCCAACCCATTATTGCCAAGACCTCAGAGACAGGCAGAAAGAATTATTTGAAGCCTTTCTAAATCAGTTCAACGTAATCAATGAATATTTTTAACAGACTACAACGAGACAACACTATACGCCTTCTACAACGTCACATTTTGACCCTTCACAGCTGATGGAGTTTCGTCAACCTCTACAAAAATTGGAAATATTGTCCATGACATCATTGAGCAGAATCACGTCAGAGGAGATGGACAAGATCGGGTACTTGATCTTTATATTGTATTTTTGGCATTTCTTCCACTGTAAACAAACACAAAGTATTATGGGATGGTTCCATACCGTAGATTTCTACGAAATAAAATTTAATATTTAAAAAATAAAATGGATTATCACAGAAAATATCCCTCACCACCGCAGGATGACAGACCTTCATGCCGCAATCGTGATGACACACACGGTCTTCTACATCAAGTCGCAATGCCAAGAATGTCGCGATGATGTTGGTTTCCGGTACTGTGATCATTGCCGCAGAATCACAGACCGAAGGCAGGATGACACCTTTGACAATCTGAAAGAGGCAGATGAGATCACAGTAGGGAAAGCGCTGTCTGAAAATGAGATGCACGATCCATCAGATCTCAAACTGCAAGTCGGCGACATCATCATCATCTATAAAAAAGAAGATGAGAGATGGAAAGGCTGGGTGAGCAACTTTTCATCTCCAATGATGCCCAGTCATTTTCTTTCGTTGTAACACAAAGATTTGAGACGTGCTGCTTGCGATGAGACGCACTCAGACACTTCGAGGTTCAGCTAAATTTCGAGTAGAATGCCCATCTTGGATGATCATGTGATGACATTTCGCAGTCAAAAAGTAGGGTGGGGTGGTTCCCGGCATCTGTCTGCAAGCAACTTCAGATCATCAACCCAAAGTAGATCACTTGGATCTCACAGATGTACAACAGAATTCAAATTGGGCGGGAGATGAGATAAAAATGTCGAATTTAATAATATTTCTAATTAAATTTTTCTTAAAATTTAAAAAAATTCAAGTTTTATTTAATTTAAATTTACCTTCAAGCACTTTTCAATATTTCCAAAGATGTTCGAACATTTTATTATACTGCTTGCCTTGGCAGTGAGGAAAAATCAATTTGAAAGAAAGGCACGTCTTATGTGTTGTAGACTGAGGTGAACTCATCGAATGTGGACTTGTCGATGATCGCCATCACCACATGCTCGAAGCTGTTCCTATACCTTCCTTCCAATAACTCTTTCCACAACCTCGCGACCTGTTCGCGTTAGCGTACCGTGAGATATCGGTAAGCTTACCGTGGCGATGGTATTTTTGAAGACGCCGGTGCCATAGCTACCTAGCACCAGATTTTTCACAGAATTTTCCTCGAAAACTCTCAAGATTCTTCCCATCCTCTCCTTCATCACCACCTCCACCTCATCTACAATCATTCTCATCAGAATGAAATGTTTCTCATTCCATTAAAACTCACCCCTTGTGGCGGTGCGTGTCGCGACCCCAGCGTTCACGGCACAACTCGTGAGGACAGTCATGTCCCACGGCTGTACCATTTTCCCGTCATCAGACTTGAAGACCACCACGTCACCAGAATAAATCATGGTATGAGAATAGAAGCCCCCCTTGGGGTCTTTCTTATGTGGTCCGTAATAATATTCTGTACAATCTGACACCTGATGACGTCATCAGGCTTCCGTCAACCGTGACATCGCGTTAATATACGTGATTTTCACGTGATGTGCCATCGAGATTTAATACAAAAACTTTTTGAGTGTTTTAAAGATGTGGGTTATAGTATGTAACATGACATCATAAATTTAAATCTTACGTCTGTAAGGCACGTGTAGAGGGAACTGCTGCGAGCGAGCGACTCCTCTTGAGCTTGTGACCCTCCTAAAAATCCACCTCCAGGATTCTTCGCAGAGGCGAAGTTCAAAACACCTAAGAAGATGTCAATAACAGAAGGAGAAGAGGTCAAAATGGGAAGACCTGGTTGTCCATATTGTTGATGAAGATCTCTCGCTGCCTCAAGAGTGGAGCACATTCTGATCTCTACAGTTGTCACTGTCAAAAATGAGAAGTCTGAAACAAAGATCGATGATTGAGCTGAAGTACTTGTGATCACCTGGTTGATCAGCATTTGTGGCGGGAAGTGCGGACCAATTTGCAAAGATGGGATCTGATTCCTGAAGTACTCTCGTCTTCTGCTTGGCTCGCTCTATTCGGTCTGCGATCTACAGAATCAGAAGAGAATGAATATCATCCCGGAAGTACCTCGATGTATTCTCCTTCACTTGAGTATCCTCCTTGACTTATAACTTCAAGAGTATGTCTCGCTGCTTGTGCTCTCTCACCTCTCTTCATTTTGTTTGATTATGCATTCCACCATTTGCAGATTTGCTTTCAGTGAACTAGGTTCTCAAGGCACGTTTACAACGAGACAATCCTGTACTGCAGTGTCACAATTGAACTATTCAAATGAGATACAACCTGACAGAATAAATATATTAATACAGAGGGTGATTGTCTCGCAATGTTGGTAAAGAGTCATTGGAACAAGAGTACAAGAACATCTTCAGGAAGTCTCATAACCAGAAATGCATCAAGTTTATTCACATTGCTTTGGGGTAATACGCTTTCTCAAAGTCCTCTTTGAATTGCTGAAATGTACCAGCCTTAATGTGTTGTCTGATCAGCACAAAGAAGTGGGAGTAGTGCCAACAGTTGTGTCTGTCATATTCAGTACCAAATCTTTATACACGCATGCATATCCATCTGAAAGATCCCCTTCTCCCAGTTGCGTACCGTGTTTTTCGCGTTAACTAAACGTGACACAGATCCAAAAGACTCACATGGACAACAGGACGTTCGCAAGCATTTCGTGTGTGGCAAAAAGGTGCATAATGTAGCATCTAGTGTGGCTCTGGCACGCTTGACATCCACAGCCTTGTACGATGGGGTCTGTCGACAATTGATACTTCCGGTCCCTCAAATTGATCTTAAATTCGCGAATCTTCTCGGAATTTTCGGTGGAAAAGTTGAGGGAGAAAGTGAGGGCCTGACTGAATTCTCCCAGAAAATTCGGGTAATTGCTGTTGAACACGTCGCATCCCAATGAGACGGCCGTTAAGATCTTTTGGCGCGTAAATATAAAATTTGAATGTTGGACGAGTCACCTGCTGTGGTGTCCCGATTCCAGGAATAAACCGGACTTTATTGGCGGGAAGATGTGGCTGTACACGTCAGAACAATCCTTAGCAAATGCATATCTCGTATTTCGCGCCAAAAACATTCTTTAAAATTCAAGATGACTCACGATGATGCTGTTGATCATGTCATTCTGCTGTTGTAGATCCTCGCCCAGCCCAAAGCTTCCCAAAATAAAACCTGACACGTCCCGCTTGGCCGTTTGTAGTGCAGAAATTGCCCGGGATTTCAGATCACCACCACCCTGAATGACCCCGAGAACGTTCCCATCCTGATGACGTCATCACTTGTCTCGACGATTTTTTATCTTTTGAGATTATATTCTTGAAGACCTCCCAGTTCTATTTTTAGAATTTTGAAATAAAAGCTCACATTGTGCTTCAGGGTCTTATCCAGCAAACTGAGTGAAATATCGACGGATTTTCTGATCTTTTGTGAGGTCACGTGATATGGTACATCTAGAGATGTCGCTTCTACCAGATCTACATCGAAACTCCTCGAAATTTCTATGCATTTTTCCGCCGTTAATTTCACCTGTCACTTTCAGTTTCAAAGTTTAAATATGGAGATGTTGGCGCCAAAATATTATAAGAAAATTCTATTACCTTTCCTCTCTGTCTGGCCACAATGGATAATGAATCGGACGTAACGGCTAGTCCTTCCACAGTGCTGTAGGAATTCAGATTAAGAGGGTCTCTGTGAGATAAGAATATGACCGATTCTGTGAGTCTCTCCTCGCCAACGGCCTCTGTGTTGTTTTCAAAATTTGAATTTTTCAGTTTGGCGCGAATCTTCACGATTTTTTCATGGAAAATAGATTATTGTAGACGTATTACCAGGAGCTCCTCGAGGCATGAAATTGTTATGTGCTTCACCAACAGCTATGAATTTGTGCAGTCCTCTTCCAAAATCCTTCACCACTTCTGCTTCATTATATCTGTATAGGTGTGAATGAACATCGAAGACGGTCAGATCGAAACGATCATGAAAGATGAAGCTTCTCACACATCGGCGAATCCCACTTGTACAGAATTACTCAATTTCTTGAGATCATTCCAAAGGTCAACCGTCAAGTTTGGAGGAGCTCCAATGCGACTGCCTAACATGAAACAAGGTGTCTCCAGCTTCTTGATTCGATCCAGCTGCTCTCCCTCTGGAGATACTCGAACAATGGAGAGGCATCCTGAACGTGCTGCACCTTCCGAAGCGTTTTGTGTCCATTCCACCTTCCTTTTTGTCATTGCGGCTGTTATGTTTCGTCGAATCGGATGTTGATATATGATCTGAAATACAACGAGAACATCACCCGATAAAGGTCGCATTTTTGTATCGAAACGATATGGTCAAGAAGGAGAATGCAAGAGCCGTGAAGATCCGTGAGTTATTGAAACAAGACCCGGTAAGAGACCTAAACCATATCATCATCTCTTTACTGATCGTCACAGGTTGACTTTGAGGCATTAAGAAGCTATGCTATAAATGGTGGTCTTGTAAATCACGAGATCAGGAGACAGGCTTGGCCTATCCTTTTAAATGTATCTCCACTGCCAGAGGTGGATCTGCAGAGTGAGCCATTTTTTGTGATGATCTTTTGTTATATCAAGAGATCTTCTCCAGACAATGATTTTGAATAGAGGTGCCCTCACAACACAAAGATGTCGATCAAGTGGAAAAAGATGTGGACAGGTCACTTTGGAAATTCACGGTGGGGAAGCCAGAGCTGATGTGAGTCTCCCTCTATCCCTTTCTTTCATTTTGTATCGCGCCTGATAATGATTTTCAATGTACAAATCCATTATGCCTTAATCTCATTCTTCATGTGAAAACATTCATCTCTTTATGATGATCTCATTCTGACTTTTATGAAAGGATGGAAAAGAGACAAGAACTCTCTCGGATAATTAACGTGTTGCTCACACGTCATCCAGAATTGTCTTATTACCAAGGCTATCACGATATCTGTTCCGTATTTCTTCTCATCGCTGGGGAGGGTGTTGCTTATAATATGATGGAGAGACTGTCACTGTTTCATATCAGGTGGCCATCTACATCTCTCTCTACAATTGATTTCTTTGTATTATTTTTCTGTATTATTTTATTATTGTTTTTAATTCGGACAAGATCATCTTTTTTGGAGAGTTATAAATGCCAGATTGACACAACAGACAACTTGTTAAAAATGACATATGTCGAACGAGACATATGTCAAGACTGACAAGATGTCAGAGACGCACTAGACCCCACTTTAGAGTCAACTAAAGACATTCTGTCGTTATTATTTCCATTATTGCACCACGCCGACCCACAATTACACAAATTCATTCAAGAATCAGGTGTACACCCTTACTTTGCGCTCAGGTGAAATCTCATCGAAATTTCAGTGGAATTTCTGAGCGTTGTAGTTGGATATTGACTTGGTTCTCGCACGGATTTGACGATCTTGGGGACATTGCCAGATTATTTGATCTATTTATAGCGAGTCACCCCCTCATGCCCCTCTACGTCAGCTGCGAGGTAATCTCCTATTTTCCGAAATTCTCATGAAATTTCGAGAATCTGACGCGTTGTAGATCATCATTCACTTCAGAGAAAAATTGTTGAAGGAAGTGGAATGCGAATACAGCGCTGTACACAGTTTCCTCAGTAAGATATCTCAGGACTTACCGTTCGACGATATCATACGTAAAGCGGTGATTCTATTTGACAACATCCCACCATCCCAACTACAACGCAAATCTCAACATCACCTCAAAAAGACGTAAGTTTTATTTCTTTTTTCTGGAATTTATTTAATTGTTGATTATGCACGTGCATTTTTGTTTTAACGCTGAAAATATTTGAAATTTATTCACAATTGTAGATCACCATCTAACCAGTACCCATTCGGTTGGATTCCGAGAAAGAGTATCATGCACGTTGTTGTTTCAAAGTTGTGCCAGTATAATCTCGTACCACAGAGAGTGGAGACTAAGAGGGTTGTGTTTTACTTTTTGCTGGCTTCATTTGTGGCTGGCAGCGCCTATGTATTTTACGAGGCAAGGAGATAAAGAGTGTATTTATTGTCTGTTCTACAATCAGCATCTCAGCCATTTATTTCTTTGATCTAAGATACAACTAAGGTTGCCAGATAGAGGCAACTCATCAACATCCAACACGCTGTCATGGAGTCTGCAGAAGAGATCACGTTATCGGACATTGTCGGGACCGTCACAATTGTTCTTTGGGTTGTATTCTGTTGACTAGAAGGCACTCCACTTGTAGGTATCTGAGTGGTCCCACTTACGTCCTTTGCCTGAGTAGTGCTTGCCACAATTGTAGTTGTAGTAGTAGTAGTCGGTGCTTGTGTTGTCGATGGAATTGGAATATAGAAGATGTCTTGGAGTGGAACGTCTGTCGTCTTGACCTTCTCATAGAGCTGACGTTTGATGGCGACGTTTGATATCCATACTTGAAGCCCGGTGACTCCTCCGTCTGGCAACTGCCCCTCGTAAAAGAATCCCACCGTTGCATTGCGTGCAGAGAATGTTGATATGTCCATGCTGATGTTTTGGAAGTAGGAGGTGCCGAAGCCGCACCAGGCTGGGCAACCTGCCCATACAGTTGGGGTCTCAGTCAAGTTTCCAGCGACCACAGCTCCATTGTATGGAAGGTCAGGCGACATGACCGGGTATCTATGACGTCATCACGTTTTGAGTCTTGAGACAATGTACATACCCATTGATTGCAACATGTAATGATTGTCGACAAGTCCCAGCAGTGGCGGCTGTCTTCATCTGCAGATACATCTCAAAAGTCAGGGTGAGCTTCTGAGTTGTGTTTGGATCTGCCGCTGGGAGTACGTAATCGAAAGCCAAGTTGTATTCCTCATATCCAGCAGGGCTGAAGCGGTCGAAACCATGGTAATAAGTACCTTTCCATTCGTCAGACAATGGTGCCCTGTCAGAGTCAGATGAAGTGTGACAGCTGACAGAAATTACCAATATCCAGGAGTGAAAGGAGCAGTCTGAGTCAGCATGGAGGAGTTATTGTTCAGAGGTACCAAGTCTGAGCGCAGGGTCACATTAGCCCCAATCGGTTTGTACAGCTCTTCTACAACGCAATGAGCTGTACACCCATCGCCTGGGAATTTGTGACCGTCATCACCTGATGATGTCATTCTCGAAATAAAAGTGTGACAAACATTGCTCAGAGGGGTCTAGAATGCCATTGCCACAGAATTCATCGTTGAACAAGGCGCGTTGTAGATCTACTCGGGGAAAGGTGAGATTGTTGCCCAGATCAACAATGGGTACACCCGTCTCAATGAGTCTCTTCATGATGACCGTGAAGGGGATATTTTTTCCGTCTACAATCGGTCACTATTTGAAACTGCCAAAAATAGAACGACTCACAGGCAGATCTCATTACGGCGACAGCGCCAGAAACCACTGGTGTTGCCATGGAAGTACCTCTCAGATATGCGTAAGAAGTCTCATCTATAACGTCAGTAATTTGTCAAGCAACAAAACCCTTGCTCACCCACAGAGGACAAGATGTCGACACCTGGAGCAAAGAGTGCCACTTGGCGGTTACTGTTGGAAAAGCTAGCTGGGGTGTCTGCTTTTGAAGTGGCACCTACTGCATACGCCGCACTATGATGTCAGCGTTGAACATCCAGGAGATGATGGAGCATCACCTGATACATGCTGGAGCCGCTAAGCCTGTCTTGGAGCCGTCGTTACCTGCGGCAATAATCGTGGGAATCCCAACGCTTCTCAGCTTATTCACGGCAGCAGTACGCTGCTCCATGTTGGTCTGACATGTGACATATAATGACATGTGTTTCAGGTCTTACCGAACGATCAATGCTGTCACATGCAACTGGGTAATCTCCGCCTCCAATAGATAATGACATAGCGGCGATATTGTACACTGTCGACAGTTGGTAGACAAGCTCAAAGCCTAACAGCTGAGAGCTGAGTGGGGTCAAGCCGACACCAGTTCCATTGGGATACTGTCCAAAGTAGACATGTTGAGAGTCATAGGGTAGAGGTAGTGGAAGAGTGTAACTAGCACTACTCAAACCGGGGACCCCGGTGAGGAACCTACGGGCTTCACTTACCAGCGATGGTTCCTGCGACGTGTGTTCCGTGTATTGATTCTTTGCCAGGGCGTGATGATCCAGGCCCTGTAGTTTGTCATGTTTGAAGAGAGTTTTAGGATTCTACCCCTCATGTCGGTGCTGTTGTCCGGGCAGAAGGAGGTGATACCGTCGGCAAAACAAGCCTCGTACACAATCTGATTCTTTAGAAAGGGTGTTTCAGCGCTGAAACCAGTATCCATCACGGCATCACTTCCACTCCTTCCACAGTGAGAAGACTCTCAAAGCCGTCTCTCCTCACAGTGACCATAGCGACAGGGTGAAGCAGCTTCAAGACTCGGTTGACGACGATGGCGGGCTCGTCTGTTCTCTTTCCGTCGTTCATCGCCAGAAAGACAGGCTCTATAGCGTTCCAGCCCTCCTTAATCGTTTTCTCATTTTGTTGCATGACTTCGATGTTGGCTGCGCCAGTGTCGTCATTTGATTTTGAAAAGGTGTCCAGAAGACCCGATGTCGCAAAAGTGACCAACAAATTAGCTTTTCCAGTCCTAGAAAGAGAGGCTTCCACACGCTGACGATCGAGATCGCTGATGCGCTCCGCCACAGAACCCAAGGAAAACAACACCAAAATGAAAAATAAAACTGAAAATAGTCAGAGATCCTGAAGAGATATTAAATATATTACCTCTCATGGTGTTAGGAGGATGGTGCGAGACTCGCTGTCGCAGAAAAATGATTGGACGCCCCAACCTCAATCTTGAAAAGATATCAAAAGTACGCGGAGACGTCAAATTGACGGATGTCAGGTCGTCCAGAACTGCGGAGGGATTCTATATGTCGGTACAGCACCAGTACCAGACTGTTCGAGATAACGTACTGTTCAGTCAACCACCTAGAGTTAAAATTGAATTAAAAAACCTTAGTGCACAGGCGTAAACAACAGTATATTTTTTAAAATATAGAAAATATTTATCTCAGCCATTATATGTAACGTGCATCGTGTCTTCCGTCTGCTGCGACACATGCAAAGCCAACTGCGTCTCCCCGTTCTCATATGCTCTGGCCTCTTGTGTGGAGTTTGTGACTGGATCTTCATAGGCGATCTGTACACCATCTAAGGTCCTGGCATCTCTCTCATCATAAGGAACTGTAGATCCACTGACTTCGTATTCGCTCATCTCAACGGTGTGGTTGTCAGGGAAGAGGTAAGTCTAGTAGAGGTCACTCTTTTGAATTTTGAATCTAAATTACCGAGGAGATTGTGCGGGGGGCGGGGTTTGGGCTGTTTGGAGTTGTTCGGATTTGTTGTGACGTCATCATCTTTCCATAGACCTCGTTCATCATCTGGAAAATGTTGTGGAAGGTGGGTCGTTTGTCGGGGTTGGCATCCCAGCATTGGAAGATGATGCTCCACATCTCTTCTGGACATCTTGAAATGTCAGATGATCCGGTGTGACATCGTTACCTCTTGGGTTGTTCTAGTCGATTTCCGGCCTCTACATATTTGATAGCTTGGGAGTTGTTCATGATCTTGAAGGGCTCTGCACATGTCAGTGATCTGTGACAAAATATTCAAAGTTCTCACGTTCTCCCATTGAAAAGATCTCCCTGCATTCCATCAGCAAAGACCATCAACATCACATAATGTAAACACTCACCAAGCGCAGACTCCAAAGGACCAGACGTCCGATTGTTTGCTGCTCACTTGATTCGCAATCACTTCTGGCGCCGTCCATTTGTAGGGTATCTCTTTACTCTTGGCTTGGTAGGCGTTGCTCTCTCTGCTAAGTCCAAAATCGCTCACTTTGATTTGGTTGTTGCCGCCCACCAACATGTTTCTGCAGGCGATATCTCTATGAGATGTCATGAAGTGTGGGTGTACGATATCTCACCTGTGTATGATGTTTTTGGATTGGATGTACATGAGTCCTTTTACGATATCATGACACATCAATATGAGGTCGAGATCTGACAGCTCGGATGTTTTATGTTTATGGGACTGCAGAAATCTGACAGAAATGTCAGCTTGACGGTCTACAACGATGTAATTTATAAATCATTTACCTGTCCAGAGCACCGTTTTCTGCAAACTCCAAGACCATATAAGTCTGCTGTTCCGCCGCATAAATACCAAACAGTCGCACCACATTAGGATGGTTCAAGTTGCTGCACATAGATCAATCTTACGTGATGACGTCATCACTCACCATAGAAGAATAATCTCAGCTTTGAATTTGTGGAGCTCTGCCGCGTGCTCTTCCTTCATCCCTTTCAAAGCGACGGTCACATTCTGCCATTCACCCTTCCTCACTTCCCCGAAATTTCCGAATCCCACGACTGTCAACTGTCATGATGACGTCATGACATGTCAGATCTGACATTCACCTTCTCCCATGGTTACGTCATGAAGGGCGAGTTTATCGAGAAGTGTCTCGATCTCGATCTCTCTCTGTCTCTGGCGGAGCTTCCTCTGCCTTTTTCTTAAGAACAAGATGCCAACAACCAGTAATCCGATCAATAACACACAACCCAGAACTACAGGCACCGCGATGACCGCGGGATGAACGCAAGAACCTGAGGTACTTGACAGGTGTCAGTCTTGCCATCTCAAAGTCTTGTACTCACCATGTGGTGTCGCAGTAAGCTACTCCCTGGGAATTGTATTTCCCTTCGCCTTCAGTGCATGAAACGGCAGGGGAAGATTCTCCGGAGCTATAAATAGTTGCAGTGGACCCTTTTTTCAAGTTGACAGAATCAGACCCATAATTATTACCGCTACTGATGATCTGAAAGAGTGAGAAATGTCATCGAAATTTCGTTGCACGCACCTGACTGTTTCCAAGAGCCTCGAATGCCCCGCCGTTGTTATTGTTGTAGTTGTTTGCAGAAAGGGTTGCGCTGCTATTTATAGACATAGCTCCTCCGCTAGGTGCGGTATTTTTAGAGAAGGTGTTTCCGCTAAAGACGACTCCTGATGAAGGTCCATTTCCTTGTGTTTGTACAGCACCTGATGACGTCATCACATCTTCCATGACAGGTATCAACACCCACCTCCTGCCTCTGTAGCGGTGTTCCCCTCAAAGGTGGAACTCTGCACATTCAATTGGTTTGGTGTCTGTCGTTTTGATGCTGCATTTTGTCAATACCTTCATCTACAACGAGGTGTCGACGTCGAGGTACTCACTCTGAGAAGTACGGTGGTACAGAGACCCCCCTGAACTAGCGTGATTCTGTACAAAGGTGGTATTTTTCACGAATAGATTTCCGCCATCGTTGTAGATGGCAGCTCCCTTCTGTGCAGCGGAGTTCTGGGAGAATGTACAACGCTCCACGGCTGAAATCCATCAACATCACCTCCCTCATTGAGAATCCATACCAGCCATTGTAGATGGACTCGACACATATAAACTCGTCGCGGAATTCAGGGTAAAGACGGTATTACTCATGGAGACATGGTTTTTATCCACGATTAAAACCGCCTGGTGCTGTCTGTTGTTTTGAAAGAGGGAGTTTGAAACCTTCAGGATTAAAATTGTTTTGTGAAAAAGCCTCCTACTTGTAAACTGGGTGACAAGATGGTGGCTGTGCTGGCGTTTGCGAGATTATTGAGGATCTTGACTCCATCTACAACGAGTTTGTCGACGTCGACAGAGACGAACATGGCGGAGCTATCAGCAGCTCTATTTTCAGAAATGGAAGAGTTGTAGATGTACATCTCTGAAACTTGTGCGGTGACCCCCAAGGCTCCTCCCCAGTTGAGTGCAGAATTTTCCATGAAATTTCCATCAGTGATATTGATCATATCAATGGTTGCCTCATATATAAACACTCCAGCTCCAAGTTGTGCCATATTCCGCGAAATGGTAACATCTGTCATGATGACGTCTTCGAAATTTCCTCGAATAGTAATTCCAGCTCCATATCCGTTGAGAGCGTAGTTTCTGGTGAAATTTGTCTGTATAATATGTACCTCTACATCATTGTAGAAGGCTGGTAAAAATCAGTGAAGACGGAAATTTCGAGGAAAACTCACGTGAGATAAAAAGACCTGCTCCGTAGGCGTATTGCATAGTGGCATTATTCTTATCAAATAAGGATCTCTCCACACGTAATGATGACGTGGCACCTCCCACCCACACAGCCCCACCACTGTTCACGGAATTATTGTCGACAAATGCACAGTTGTACATGTTCACGGTAGAGTTCGTCTGTATGATGTCACAAGAGGTCAGAAATGTCGACATTTACCGGAGGATTGACTTCAACTGCTCCCGCTTGCGCCTGACAATTTCAATTTTAATTTTAAAATTTAAATTTGCACTCACGACAAGTGCTTGGTTCTGGGAAAAGTATAGATCTCTCAATTCTATTATGGTTGTGAAATTTCCCCCAGATGCTAGATAGATCGCGCCAGATCTTGGAGCTTTATTCCTCTGAAAAGTCGAGTTTACAACGGACAGCTCTTGAGTACTGTATTAAAATGAGTTTTTCATGAAATCTACGTGAAATCTCTCACCCGTTTCCTGTGACCGAGATGGCCCCACCGTAATAATTAATCGCCGAATTTTCCAAGAATTGGGTATCTACAATCGTCGTATTCGTCGACGAAAATTCGTCGAGAGAGATCGAACCCCCGTAGTATTCCGCAGAGTTCTGAAGGAAAATGGAATTTTCCACGAAAAATTCTGCGGGCGCCTCTGACGTCATAAAGATGGCACCCCCCTTCAATAGTGCAGAATTATTGTACATCGTGCAGGATGAGAAACGTATTGACAAGTCACGCGCGTCACTCTTGCTGTAGAATGCGATGACACCTCCGTGACTTTTCGCGGAATTGTGTTGGAATAATACTCCTCCGAAATAAATGCTCGAGACTTCGGCAAGACGGTCCACATAGATGGCCCCTGGGAGGGTGAGTCTACAGAGTTGTAGATGGTAAAATACCTCCGTATTGAGCCGAATTATTGGAGAAAGTATTTTGTCCCTCGGTCAGTATCCCCCCTCTGATCTGACCCTTCACAAAAATCGCTGAAAATTCTGAGAAAGTCTCTATCAAATAAATGGTTACCTCCGCCGAAAGATGAAGCCGTGTTGTTGATAAATGCGCAAGAGGAGATTTGCAGCACTTTGATGTTCTGAGAGATGGAGATCGCCCCCCCTGCAATCGATCAGATGAATCATGAAGGACATTTACCTCTGAAAGCGGCGACACCGTTGACTAGTGTGATGTTTTCAAGATGGAGATCGGATGTCTCTTCGGTGTTCATGTCGATATGGCCTCCTTGTAACTGAAATTTCTGTCATTATTTTCATCGAATTTTCCGGGAAATTCACCTGAGTTTGAGACCCGTTGATCACCGTGTTGATCAGGGAGATGGTGTGCCCTGACCCCTCCACAGCCAGAGCACCCCCGGTGAAGTCGGCGGAGGACCCCTCTACAACCGAATCCGTCAAGTTGAGCAGGCAGCTCTTTCCTTGTACACTGAAAGCACCACCAGATATTCCCGCCTTATTTCTGAGGGAGATCTGGGTTGTTTCAGGGAAATTTCGGAGAAATTTCGAGAGATTACGAGATTGGTGATCTGCATTTCGGTGCCATCTTGTATGAGGATGGCACCGCCATGACTATCCACCTCATTATCCATCATCGTGTTGTCATGAAAAGTGATTCGACTTGAAATGGCGCGAAGCCCACCTAAATACGTCATCAAATGTCAGGATGACGTCATCACTTGCCTCCATCACTTCCCTTGTTATCATTAAAAGTACAGTGAGAGACAGTCGCTTCAGTGCGGTCGACATAAATCCCCGGCTTGTTATTTCTCAAGAATCTTTTCACCATGAGTCAATAATCATCTATCACACTCCACTCACGTGCAGTTGTAGACGTCCACGGGGGTGTCTGTATAAATCCCGGATGCGAGAGAGGCGGATCCGTCTTGGAATATACTACCCTCTATACGTGTCGCTCCCCAACTTGATATGATGACTGCGCCAGCTTCTGCGACGTCGTCTTGGTTACCCTCAAAGACAGAGTCTTTTATGAGGATGGAGGAATCACGTCCCGCTCCTGAAGCCTTGAGCGCCACGGAGTTTCTGGAGAAATGGCAGTCTACAACGTTGTATACGCCCGGGGCTCCGTCGATGTAGAAGGTGGGAGATGTGCCGCAAGGTCCAGATTTTCTGTTGCCAAGGAAACTGGCTCCGGTGATGTCAACATTGTTCCAGTTGAAAATGTCAATGGGTGACACGTACAGAGGTGATCCCAGGTTCCCCTCGAAATTTCCTGAAGATTTCAGAGAAATATCCTATGAAATTTCGCAGAAATTTCAGGACATCCTGAATCATGTCTGTACAAAATTAATTACCTCCGACAAAGTACACATACGAGTTCATCACGTGAATCCTTCCGTTATTATTATTATATTGCAGAGACACAAAATGTGCCTCAGTTTTTGAGAGCGAAATCACATCCTTCGGCCCTTCAGTATCGTATCCATCGTAGGAGCTCCATCCCACAATGGCCACGTTGTTCGCCTCCACGCGTGAACTTTCTGCAATCAAGACTGGCCTTTCTGCGCATTGCGAGAAAGTAACATTCGTCAGTATGGCTTGTGTGGATCTGAGTGACAGCAGGTATTGGGTGTTTTTGTCTAAGGCGATGTCGGAGAAACTTGTCAGAGTCAAGTTGACAAGTCCTCGTTCTACAGAGACGACGGTGCTCTCGATATACCTGGGACATTCGGTAGCATCTGACAGGTGTCAGATTGTCGACAGTTTCAATCGAATGAAAAGGGTACCGGGATCTGTGCATTCTTTTTGCCATCTTGTGAATTCGCTTCCTTCATCGATCCAAGCTGCACCATCTCCAAATAAATTGACGGCCTTTTGAGATTAATAATGTCGAGGTCTATCTGGCTCACCTGATTGAAACTGTTGAATCGGACATCTCTTGTGGAGAGGCGGCTGTCTAGTATCGTTACACATGGAAATCTTCCACAGAATTGAAAGTTTAAATCGGTGGCTTGGACATTCGAATCTTGCGAGATCTCCATGCTCTCAATGATTCCAAGGCCATTCACTACGACCTAAAGGAGTCAACCTCTTGGAGTCTAGACCGTGCAATTCACTTTGGATCTGCTGATCTTGAATCGTGTGAGCCATAAGAAGCCGTCTGCCGGTTCCACTCTCCAAGAGCCGCCACCATCGATCGTCATCTCGTTGTCTATGATGAAGGAAGAAGAATATAAAATCACATATGTGTCTCCTTCTGGTGGTGATAATCGGGTCACTGGGACAAATGAGAACGAATCATAATTCAGACCTACCCTCTGTGATGTTTAGATGATCTGCATAGAAGAACACATCTTCTCCGCAGACTCCAAAGATAAATACTAAGAGGGAGAGGAGTGCTGCTGTCCTCATCGTTGTTATAATTATGATCCGATCATCAGCGCCAGACGAAGTGGGCATTCTAAGAACGCGGGAAGATCTTACGTCAAAACTTGACAGGGCTCGTGGGAATTTCTTCCGGTACCTTACCGTGCGTCCACGGTAGTAACGTGTACACCACTGCCGCAGTCACTTCGTTCTGCAACATTACGCCATCCACCAGTGATATTTTGGGACGATGGAGGCATCATCGAAGGACATGTCAAAAGTGTAAGAGTCTGGAGTTTTTGCTGTAAACTTTATCTCATCGGGGCTTGTGTGCCGCCCATCACTCTCATGGCCAGAGCCATTGTCATCACGATCCCATGCTGTGAGGTGTTCTGTCCTAAACTGACGCTCCAACCGCCCCCTCTCTGTATCGCCTGTCATATGTCATATGTCACTGTCAAGAACTGTTGTGAGACACACTATCGGCATCCAATGGAATATATGTCGTATTGGCTCTGCCGCGGGAAAATTGTTTATTTCTAGAAGGTGACTTGTGCGATCTTGACATTTGAATTGAGCTCTGCCGCATTACAATTCTGCAGCTCTTGCAGCAAAAATTGTTTCACCGCAGCGCAGCACATTTATTACGAGCTAAAAATAGAACAAAATCGACTTGGCAATTCCCCTCCAAAATAACTCTCACTGTACGAATGATGACGTCATCGATCTACAACTCACCTTGAATATGACCTCATCTCGGCTCCCGTATGCTTTGAACGCATTGAAGATGCCGAAAGGCAGATGGAAAGATTTTCCAGTTGCAAATTGCTGCCCGTTTGCATCCGAAAATTCGAATTTGTGCTGCACATAATAATTGAAAAACGGAATCTGTCCCACGGGAGTGCTCAAGAAATGGCCGATGACGTGTCCCATGTTGTTGGTGAGGCGGATCTGGAGGGGTCAGGTGATGACGTCATCGTGTCTACAACGAACCTTGTCTGTACCGTTGGTTCGGCTGATTATTGTAGATCTACCAAGGACCTGAAGATTTAAAACTCAAAAATATTTCTGTGAACAAATTTCCCGCAAAATGAATTTTTCAAATTAGAAAAACTGTGGTTATGGGCAGAATTTTCCTGGAAATTTCCTCGACTGACCTGATTATTATAGGTGAGCACGTGTGATACGAATGGTGTATTTGCAGAGGGAAAAGAGACATATCCACCACTGAGGCCGGGGCCGTCCAAAATTACATTTGTCTTCTCTGCTCTCGCGACAAACTTGTTGGGAAGGCCAGAGTGCACGGAATAATACTGTTGGAATTTAATTGGCTCGTTGTAGATGAAAGTTCGTTTATAATTTTTTGTATTCAAAAATAATTCCGTTGTAGAATGCAAATTTGGGCGTTTAAAGATGAAAAGAAATTCAATCACATAAAAAATCGAAAGTGTAGATGCGATTGTAGATGTGAAAATACCTGGTTTCTGTCAATATACGAGTTGATCAACAACATCTCCTGAAACACTTCTTTGTACGGCTCCAGAGGTAAAGAGGACAGCCAAGCTTTAAATGCCGCAGCTGCAAGTGATGTGGTGGTCGTTCTGGTCGTTGTACGCCCTCGGGAGAAAGTTCCGCGGTAGTAATCTATGAAATCTCAACGAAATTTCGTGGTTAAGTATGGCTTTGCCGCGAAATGCGCGGGAAATTTTGTGATGATTTCAGAAAATGCATTCGAAATTAATTCTGAAGATATTCTTAGTAAATTCAGCCACTACAACGCGGCAAAAAGTTATTCGTATTTTCTATCTATTTTAAAGATTTTCAGCCGAAAAGCTTTTCGGCCACTACAACGAGGCAATCATGCAGTGAGTCTTTACAGGAATGAAAGTTTACCTTCCCATTGCTGTGTCTGTGCTTGCTCATACTCATTTTTCGCTTGATTTTGTTGCTTCCATCTATTCCAACTGTCTTCCTGCGTCCGAATAAGACGATCTACAACGAAATAATATATAATAATATAAATTAATATTTTAAAAATTCACAAAAGAACTCATCAAAGACATGATTTGAAATTTGTTCATTCACGAACCTGACCATCTTGTTGTCTAAAAATATTCTCCCAAGAGCTGTCTGCATCTCTCGCCTTGTAGCGAGATTGTGTCTGTGTTCTACTTCTACTCTCATATGAGGCACGCTGTTGGTATTCTGGGCGTTGTTGATATCTAGAACCTGTACCACCGCCGTAACTATAGTTACTGCACACGTTATTAGATGATTAAAGAACAAATACAATCTAAAACAGATTATGTTGAGAGAAAATGCAGTACCTGTAAGTATTGTAGGTAGACCTGGAACCGGATTGGGAAGAAAAAGGATTGTGGCGTGTCTGATCGTATTGCCTTCTTTTTTCAGGATCTTTCAGAACCTGTTGAAAAGTCATTCCAAGACGAGTAAAGAACACCCACGTCATATGCAGCTGAAGCATCAGCAAATATTTTTTTAGACGCAGTACTCTTGTTATGATCAGGATGATGTTTTTGTGCGGCCTGCTCAGATTCAATATGATGTGGATTTCGCGAAAAATCGAGCCCACCTTGAAAGTCATTCCAAGACGAGTAAAGAACACCCACGTCATATGCAGCTGAAGCATCAGCAAATATTTTTTTAGACGCAGTACTCTTGTTATGATCAGGATGATGTTTTTGTGCGGCCTGCTCAGATTCAATATGATGTGGATTTCGCGAAAAATCGAGCCCACCTTGAAATATGCTTTCTTGATGTCAGCGCTTGAAGCTGATTTATCGACGCCAAGAACACTATAATGGTCGGCTCTTCTAATCGCTGAAGGAAAAGTGAGATATTAAAGAGGCGACTCTCTCACGTGTGGAATGGATAGCACGGGTATTTGAATAGACAGGCCGCCAACCCCTTGCTCGGGGCTGGCAAAAAGAAGTGCCCCTGCATGCCATCTGAAAAAACGATGAGCAATCACGTGATGCTTCTTGTCGTTGTAGAGCGCGGTAAGAATTAAAATCATTTTAATTATTATTGCACTGAAGATAGGTTAGTCAAGTTGAAGGATTGGACTTCCAGCACACTGTACATCTAAGAATGTCTTTGTCATGCTGTCCAATCTCATGTAAGATGAACATACAGAACAACAGACAGAAGAATGTAGCACAACTTCACAAATGTAAAGTTTTCACTTCAGTATTCTAAAGCCACATTTGCTATGTTGAATTTTTATAGAGACATTCCAGTGGAATCTCAGGTCTCTCACACAGCAAACAGAAAATAGATATATGAAGAATGCTCTCAATATCTTTTAATCAATCTAACAATAGCTTGTGAATGTTTAGATTTTCAAAACAATTCATGTGACGTTGCGTTGTCACAAACATCGGGATTGGAAATAGCGGTTAAAGCAAAAGTTGTGCTTCTTACTGCAGATCATATTGGAGATCTGCATTAACCGCTATTTCCACTGTTGACGACGCAACAAATGAAATGATCTAGCAGACGCAGTTGCAGCTTTCAGTCAGCAACAGGATTATGGTCAAAGTATAGATGTGTATACTTACACAAAAGAGGAATGGAAACAGAAAACAAAAAACAGAAAACAAACAACAAAGAGAAAGATAACTCAAAGACATGTCCTCTATTGAGATTGTGCTTTAAGTGCTTCTTCAAGTGTTTTATTACTCAGCCATAACAGCTGTTTCATGAACATGTGAATCTTCCTAATTTCCGCATTGCATGTTGTAAACATGCACATGTAACTTTGTAAACTTCAATAAATAAACAACAACATTGATCAAAACATTGAAATAACTTGCAAATAAATTATATTAATTTATTTGTGCTTTTATGTCATCAATGCCTGATAGAAAATTGATGGGGATGTTCTTGACAGGCCTAGCATAGCCTACCTAATGTACATAGTCCTCTGAAACAAATAAGGAAAATTGATTAAATAATTGCAATAACTACTGCAAAAATTACAGAATTGCAAAACAAAGAACTTTATTATAAAAATCAACTCATCTAGCTTCCACCCATCAGCTTTGCTAGGACAAGCAACAGACATCAAATTGTTGTCTTTTCCAGCAATTACTCCTTTCACACTCAATAAGGAGTCATACATCTGAAAAAATGAATCAGATAAGCTACTGCAGTAAGCAGTTGTAATCATATATTGCAGTAATGTAAGCAATAAGACAGATTCTTACCTCAGCAGTTATTCTCTTGGGCTATTTTGCTTCTGACAGCATGTAGGTACTTTTTGATTTTTGGAAAGTGAGCATAAGTAAAGTCATAATTGCCATGTGCAGCAACTTTTTAAATTTTAATAGCTCAATTACAGTATGGCATAAATGGCACAAAAAGGACTCTGAATCAAACACACCAAAAACACGGACCAAGAAACAGAAGCCCATTGATACCTCACAGAGTTACTAAATACACTTAGTAACTCTATGTGCAAAGAAGACTGTTTGTGTGCAATATTCTTCATACAAGCTGCTGAACTTTGCTGGGAATTTGACACTGCAAAAAGTGCTTTGATATGTGGAAAAATTTTTACAATCAATTGCTGTGCGTAGCATATTTGTATGAATGATTTTTGTACAGTTGCTGCG
>KV920997.1:93814-119092 GCA_002081555.1 Protostelium mycophagum | reverse complement strand
AAACCAGCTCTGTTGTCCATGCACTCTCTGTGCTTTTTTTAATACTACGAATTTTCAACGATTTTTCTCAGTCACATAAGTCATGCTGAAAATTTCTTTTTGACAGAAAATATTTGAAATAAAAAGAATATTTTGGCGGGAAAATCATTCTCTTCCTGGAAGAACATCTGGATATTTCATCGTAATAATCTTTGAATTTTCAGATGTATTTTCGTCACAAACAAATGAGAATAGAAAATTCCGTGAAATCTCACCCTCGGTGGCCAATATCTGTGAAAGATCGCCCACTCTCGCACAGCAGTTTCTTTTTCGGAAAGACGCCCAAAGACTTGGAACCAATTTCCATTCTCGACTTGAAGGACTTGATCAAAGGGGTTTTCTAAAACAGTCCTTGTCAAACAATGCGACCATTTTACCTGGATCGTCCTCTTGGAGATTCCGCATTTGATTCACGATGACACAGAACACAAAACGAGATAATCCTGTGATGCTTTAACAACACAGAACCACCCAAAGCAATAGCCTTTCCGATATTCCAATATCGGAATAATTGGTGTCATTTGACGTTCGCTTCCTGTGTGCACCACTGTTCGGAAAATAAAATCCCAAATTTGGGCGAAGTTTCAATTTTCAGAAGTACCCCGCTCATTCTGAACGCCGCCAACACCCGCACACCACGAGAAACGATGTGAGTTGCCTTCTTATAATGCATCCTCTGTCAGCACCTTCTGATCCCACCAGATAATGACGATTAATAACGAGATGATATCTTCACCCAAAGTCTCCATGTCTCCAAATGTACAACGCCGCCTGATGAAGGATCTCCAAACAAAGATTTCCTCTCTCGAAAGTTATGTCTCGGAAATGGAACAGCTGATAGAAGCGAGAAGCGGACTGGCTGGTATGGAATCTTTAATGTGATCGGGATCCTTCTCAGCCATCTCACTTTGCCAGATGTATACCAACAGACAGTCGGAGAATTACAAGAGAGGTTAATGGGTTCTGAGGAAAAATGTCTGAAAATGTCTGAACGATTATCAGAGATGACGAACAAGGTGAGATTTATTCCTTCTTTCCCCAAACCATGATATGTTGTGAACCTTCAACAGGTTACAGAGTTGGAGGACAAGCTGGAGCTTAATCAAGACTCTGCGCAGACCGGCATAATGTTGAAAGAGTTGTCCAAGTACGAGGAGATGGCCGAGGTGCGTCATGTTGCCAATTGAGTTTTGCATCGTCTAACATGTTAAGATGACCAAGATGAAAGAAACTCTCAACCTCCTCGATTTAGAACTAGAGACCACTATCGAACACCACGCGATACAGCTGGAACATGTAAATCGTGAAGCTGCCACATTACGAGCGAAGAATGATCTGATGTCCAAAAATTATGAGCGGTTACTGTCGGATTACGTCCGCATGCAGACGAGCCATGCAGAAGCGGTTGAGACCAGAGTAATAGCTGAAAAAAAGGAAAAAGCATCACAAGACAGAGTACGAGAATTGGAGGTGAACGATTTATTCATCAATGAATGGATCTGACCTCGTTTTAGAAGATGATGTCCGTGTGGATGCAAAGATCACCAGAGGAAGCAGTACGACCGAAGAAAATAATGCCAGAGAAGGTTGTATTGGACTTGCAGAGGAGTTAGAGAAAGTATCACCAAATAAACTCGTATTTATGATTTGTGCACTCGGAATAAATAACACTGTAAAGCGGGGTCAACACTCCCCATCATCTACAACTACGTTAAAAGAACTTTTATTCACCAAGATGATCAGAGCTTCTCTGTTGACCACAATGTTTGGCCCCAATATCCTCGGGATTTCATTTTCCCATATCTTCAAACCAGTTTCTTGTGACGTCATCCCCATATCTTTGAGATTTTACAAGTACAAAAGGGTGGAATGGAGTGAAGAAATTAACGTCTGAAAAAATAATTTCAATACTCATGATCTTTTTGTACATTCCCAGAAGAATTATTTCCATGATTTTTGGCAATAATTCCATTGTAAATGCCGAAATTCTTACCAGAGTTTTTACATAACCTTACGGTAACAAAAATTATAATTTTTATGATGCAAGAGACCACAAGGGATAATCTCCTGCTCAACCGCGTCACTTGCTGCATTAACACGTTAACTACCGGGAATTTTGCCGTAATGCAGGGAATCTAACCAAACTTTCATATTGCGAACCTTTTTTGGCAAGCAAACCAAAAAACACGCACCTCGAAAATAATTTTGGTGTGGGTCCAAATCCAACTTTATTTTCGAAAAAAAAAACATTTGAATCCAAAATTATGACATCTTCAAAAAAAAGTTTATTTCTCTTTGAAATCAGATGTTGCATTCATCAGATTCCCATTCCACGGTAAAAATCGCGGTAATTCACGTGTTTATTCCCGAGAAATGGGAAATCTGACCTTGCAATAAAAAACTGGAGAGTACCTCCAAGTAACTCTTGCGGTTTTGAGATGAAATCAAAAATCAGAGATTTTGAACAGAAGCGATATTGTGGGCTTGGAGGGCACAAAAAAAGTAAAATGCAGTGTACGTCCAAAAATATCGCTCCTACCTGGGCTCGAACCAGGAACCTTTCGGTTAACAGCCGAACGCGCTACCGATTGCGCCATAAGAGCGGATGTTGGAATAGCTCACGTGACCGTGGCAGATGTGTTTGACATCACAGTGTAGTCGTCCTGCCCCCTCCCTCCTTCTCTTTATATATCGGCTCACGTTCCACCTATTACAATGCGAGATCAATTCACATTATATATGAAATCAAATACATGTCATGAAACAGTTTCATCCAACAAACACGAGTTCTGGTGGTGCAGTAATTGGTGGTTGTGAATACGGCCGTGAGATCTACACCCTGGGTTTGGTGGCGAATCCACTTTTTTTGTGCCCGCCAATCCCTCCAAGCTCACAATATCGCTCCAATAGCCCTTACAAGCTTCTTGAGACTGATGGAGTATCCATTGAAGTAGCAACTGCCATCATTCAGATCGTGTCATGTTCGACCTCCCAACGAAATGATAAAGCGTGAAGGGCTTGTATGCCCACTATCGCGACTGAACAGAAGAGTCTCATCGACCTGAAGGGTGGTTGTGGACTTGTACCTCATCGAGTCTATTGGACTGGCAGAAAGGAGGTCTTATCTAATGGGGTTGAGAGGCCTAGGGACTGTCATTCCTCGCTCAGATGAGCCTTTCGGCTTAGAAGTCGGATCACTCGAAGGAACTTCACATTCTATAAGATGGAGAGGGGCTCTACTTGATCCTTTGAATCTTGGAGATGTGAAGTTTCACGCCCTGAGAAGGAGGATCGCTCGCCCGTCTGTATGGTCCTTGTGATCGAAATACAGTCGGTGAGGTAGATCTTGTAGGTCAAATTTGAACACCCTATACGGCCCTTGGGTTTCTCGAGGTCAATCTTAAAGAAGATTAGATTCTTGTTTACATATATCCAACTAACATGACCAAGAGCAAGATAAGACATAATAAGAATCCTTTTGAATTCTTAAAAGTCCAACAGAGAAGACCCCAAAGACTCAAGACCTCATTTCGGTTGAGATATGCTCTTATGTCGGGAGTGAAATGTTCTCGGACTATATCGAAGGATTCAAGAGATTACTGTACCTTGTGAGCTCTACCGCACCTTCTATTGTGCTCTTGCGAGAGCCGTTAAAAAACTTTCAAAGAATTTTGACTTGGCGCCAAAATGACTATCTACAATCAATCTCGGGACAAAAAAAAGTTTGAAAGAAAATTTTTCGAATTCAGTTCCGTGCTGCTTGCAGCGTTTTCTGAACAGACACTTGGTCTCAAAAATCACTGTTCATGAGAAAATGAAAATATTGGATGCAAATCCTGACAATTGGGGGGAATCTGACCAAACTCTGCAAATACATGGTTGTTCTTCACCAGTGCGCGGTTTCAAAGAACCGGCCCACCAAGAAAATCTTGCATCGTTCTTCATCATCAGGTGTGCATCCAAGAGGCCCTGATATTTCAATGAAAAGGCGTGGCCGAAGCCCCTCTCGCGGAATCGGAAAATTTTTCGGAGTCTAAATTCTTCGAAATTTCCGATAATCTCCGGATAGTCGGAAGAAAGCTTACGCGTTCACTTTTCTAAACTGGATTGTCACTATTTCAAATCCCAAACAAAGACAAGTAACAAAACATACGCACGAGTACTTTAGACATGACACGCCTGATGAGAACAAATTCGATAGAGTCATCGGTGATCGAGAGAGAACACCCACAAATGGGAAGAGTCCTAATTGCAGCTCGTGACTTCAAGTCAGGACAAAGAGTACTGAGAGAAACCCCTCTGATTGTTGTTGAGAGGTGAGTGATTGTTTCATTCAACCACATTCGGTCTGATATGTTCAGATCTGACGATCTCGCCACTTTATTAAGAGTCATCGAGAAGTATGTCCACGCGCCTTTGGAGGTCAGAAAGCGCTTAGAAGATACGCAGGTACAGTACAGTGCGCCATTCACGTGGACATCATTGACAAGTGTAGATCCCCTCTGAAAACCCGATAGAAGACAACGATTGGGAGGGTCACAACGAGAAGAGCAGAGAATTCCGCGAAATGCTCAGAAACAGTGACAAATTCCGTGATCTACAACGCGTCGACAAGAGTCTCACCATGAAAATGGCGCTGAAGATTCTGTGGGTCATGAACAACAATTTCCACCAAGTGATGAGAAACGGGAAGTTATGTTCCGCTTTCTACGACGTCTGCTCCCTCATGGCACACAGTTGCCAGCCCAATCTGAGGTCAGATTTTTCAAGATGATTTTATTTTTATTGACTGGTTGTAGATGGACAGAGACCACGGAGGGGCCCTGCTTCTTGGCCATCAGAGACATAAAGAAAGGAGAGCTTCTGAACTTCTCCTACATGGAGGGAGAAAGGTGAATGGTTTGACGATCTACAACCCGCCCTGACATTTTCAGACTGATTTGTTCCACGAATGTTCGACAAGCTTACCTCTTCCAAAGCAGAGGATTCATCTGCGGTTGCGAGCGTTGCTCATCAGTGGACAAGTGCAGACCTCTCGTCTGTCCATCATGCAAAGATGGCACCCTCCTACGCTCGGGAAAATTTCACACCATGGGGCTGGTTGTGAAAGATGGAGCCGAAGCACAAAGGTCATGGAGCTGTAACCACTGCAGAAGCGAGTATTCAGACGTAGAGTTGAAAGAGTATCACGACACTGAACAATCTTTTCTTAAGGCAATCAATGCCGTCGCCATACAGAAGGTGAGTTCACCACTATAACGAAGGATATATGATGACGTCATCCAGCTGTCAGATCCCCAGGCGGTGATGCAGCCGGCAACACGGGCAGCCAGAAGGCATTTGAGACGAAACCACTGGGTATTTTCCTGGGGTGATAGAGTCTTATGTCGACTGTACATGTCGACAAACCAATACCGTCTGGCGGTTTCATACGGTCAAAAGGTGATATTACGTTTTTGGTACAAGAGACATGAACTGACGTGTACAGCATCTGGCATATCTGCAAAAGGTTGTGGGAAACCAGAACCTCGTTGTAGATTGGGGTGTCACCATCTCAAACTTTTGTGTAGACATTGGAATCTTCGAATCTGCCGGAAAGGTGAAATTCAACTTGAAATTTTGAAGGTGCTGACGTGATCAGGTTCTCAGAACAGGGGTGATAGAGGCTATGGTCGACACCGGTAACCCCTCCCTCGCTCCCGCCATGCGCACATTACGTAAGACCACATTTGTTGGCGATCTACAACGGAAGCGCCCAGATATCGATAGCGGGAAGACTCTGTGCATGAATTGCAGCCACGAGGGCAGTTTATTGTGTACACATTGCAACGTGACATATTACTGTTGTAAAGATCACCAGAAGCAAGATTGGGTCAGGCACAGACAGTCCATGGGACTCGTACCAACAACAGACGATTTGACCGAATAAATGTATTCTATTGTACGTCTAACTCCACAAACAAAATGCGTTATATAATAAAGACCATTCTGTTGTTTGTAATTCAGTAAGAACAGAGGTGGAGGGATGATCCCAACTTGTGTTGTGTTCGTGCATGTCCACAAACCACAAACCGTAAATTTGACAGAAAGTGCCGTCATTGACAGCAGGCCTCCAATTCTTGTCGTCGAATTAATTAATACGATGATTGACATTTCAGCTTTCCAAGCGAAAACAGATCACCATAACAAGGATGAAGCGACGCCTTGTGCTCGCTGTCTGGCTTGCCCTATGTGTACTATGCGAGGCCAGACCGAAGATCTTTGAGAGTGACAAGATTGTATTGGATGAGGAGGGATTCTTTAAAAGCAAGAACGTCCGCAGGAGAGAGGTGAGACTCTTAAAAATGACAACACAGAGTGATGATTAATTTGCAGCCGACAGAAGATGTATTGGATTATCAAGTCCGCTTCCACCCTAATGTCATACTCCTCGATCGCGAGAGCTACATCTCTTCCATCAAATGTCTCTCTCAGGGATCTCTCGTTTTGGAGGTATTGATCTCAAGCTTAATCCGAAAGATATTTTGTAAGACCTCTCAATGATACTTTTAGGTCAAAGAGGATGCTCAAATTAAATGGGACAAGAGTGTCGTTCTTTTTGGCGGGAAGGAGTGGGGCTGCCAAAATGAGCAAGGCAAACCCTCTCGATTTGCGGTCAGACCTTCTTCAGTGCACCGCAACGGCAACACAGTTTATGTAGAAGCAACTATCGTGGAGCAGAAAGAGGTGATATATCTCTGCATTTACATGATCCTATACATTATTATATATCATTATTATACTTATATTTCACAGGTGTTCGAGACCCTGAGCATGAATTTCTTCTCTCCCGCAGAACCCGAAGGTCTCAGCAACTTGTGAGTACTTTGACCCTCTACAACCAGCCTGAAAATCCCCAGGGCAAACCGAGAATTCAACCAGTCTTTGAGTTGGAATTACGACAGAAAGAAGAAGGGATCTGATGGCACTGTCCACCTCTTAAAGATGGACTGTAAAAGCGCTTGGGTGAAGAGTGTTCCAGAGTTGAAGAGTCTCTGCAAGTCAGCCGAAGGCGGAAACGTAAGTCTCATCGTAATGAACGATTTCACCGTAATGAAAATAGTTTCATTCGTATGATTCAAAGAAATATCTTGTCGTAAGACTGAGGTTTGCAGCTAAAAATAGAAGTGAGCTGCGCAGACTGCTGGGCTCTTTACAATCTGAATATATCCTTCCGTTACGACCAAGCCAACGAGACAAAACAGCTCGAGACCGGTGGTAAAATCAGAATGAACGTGACCGTTGAGGTGAGATTATGAAATTTGAATCCGTCACTTTCCCGCCAATAGTATTTTGAACAGAAACAGGTGAAGACCACGGCCATGTTCACCCATAATGTGCCGGATGCCTTTTCAATCTCCGCACCATTCATCACTTTTGGAATTCCTGGAATCTGTAACATAGACGTCGACTTCACTGTGGCTATTGACCTCAGCATCAAGTGAGTTTTCACCGTAATTTCACATGTCGACATAGTATCCTTTTGTCGACGCCGTTTGGAAATACATGCCGCGAATATCGACGAAATTTCAGATGGAGTATCGTGGGGACTGCCGTACATTCTGGGTCATTTGTAGAGGGCTTATACCAGATGGGTGTGGGAACTATCGGGAGACACGAGAGTTTTCAGCTAACGCCCACTCCCAACAGACCCACCGTGGGAACATTTGGAGGTATATTTCACGGAAAATTCGTGTCTGACGCGTCTACAATTGAAAGATGTTGCCGGGCCGTTTTTATATCGTTTATATTATTACCAAATAATGTAATATAACTGATCTTGTTGTAGATGGAGAGGTCGGGTTAACCCTCCGTGCCGGTCCCCATTTCAAGGTACGAATTTTCCCTGAATTATCTCAAGACCTCTTCTACAACGAGTCAGGTTCACCTCCTCACCAAGACCTTCTTTGATGCCTTCACCGAACTCGCCCCTTTCGTCACATTCTCCGTAAAGTACGACCCCAGAGGACTCCCGCCCAAAAAGATAACAAAAGGCAAGACCCTCCTCCAGGAGCCGTGGATGGTGTCGCAGTGTCCAAAGACACATCTGTCTGAATGGTCACTTGACTTTGGAGTGCAGGTGAGGCGTCTGCCGAAGTGTTTTTTTGCTTCAGTAGTGTATGCGTCTGCAGTGTTCGAGTGCTCAAAGACTTTTTCGCCAAACACACAACTTTGCTGAGGATGACAGGTGAACGTTGGTGCTAAAGGACCCCTCATACCTTCTTCTTGGAACAAGCAGTACCTTCACAACCAATGGGCTCTGTCTGCAGGGTGTGCCATCCCTTTTTCGCAACAACCCATTAAAATGTAGTTTTACACTCGAGTCAAATGTCACAAGTTTTTATTCTGATATCTTTATGTTACAAAGGGACTTCTTGTCCAAAGATGTTGTATGAAATGACAGATTGTGTGTACAGATTGACGGAATAGTAATCGCATTGTAGAGGCTGGTTGAATGGGTCTGGTGGTTCCACGGGGTACCGTTCTAAACGATTGGGACTGATGTGGGGTTCAGAACTTGGGGGTGGGTGTTCCAAATGTTTGGGACTCGAGGGTGAGGAAGAGTCGGAGTCCTCGCTTTCTTTTGGGTCTTCGAAGACTTTGTGAGCACAGTAATTTGCAACGAGGTCAAGGAGGCCGTGAAAATCTATATTTTCGGATGTGCACACTTCGTGAAGGTTGGTGTCTACATTTGCTGAACCAGTTCTATACTCTACAAATGACCACTCATCCTCATGACCAAGCAAGAACGATGTCTGTGCACATCAGCACACTCATGTCGTTATGAAGACTAGACATCTTTGACTCACAACACGTCGTAACTTGTGCCCTTTAAATATAGCGTAGTGCATCCGCTTGTACATGTTCCCGCTCACTCGGATTCGTCCTCTACAAGGTTTCCAAAATAATCCGTCTACGTTTCCAGAAGGTAAGAACTGTCCTCTAAAGAGAGTAACATGAGGCAAGCACTTGTTGATGTTCAGCTGACGTTTGTCTGTTGTTGATCAACAAAGGAGGTCCCACCCATCACTCACCAATCACGACCTGCCCTTGGCAGATATAGAGATCAGGTCTCACATTTTTGCTCATTGTCACTGCCGTTAATAAAATCTTCACAAACTGTTTCCACTCATTGTTTGTCCATGTCAGCTCATTGCTGCGGATGAAATCGAGATACTTCTGTAGAAACACAGCAGCCTGGTCCATGTGGTGGTCCATGTCTTTGAAGGTGTCGTCAACTTTTCAGCTGCCGAAAAAGCTCCGTGGGAGGTGTATACTTGTTATAAATCTATGCATTCCTGTCAGATTTTGCTGCATCTTTTCATGAAAGGAGAAGAACTGGATGGCATTCCCAGAAATGTCTCAGGAACTGGTCAAATTCCATAGCGAGCAGAATGTTTGCTGCAGATTCCCCTCACCACGTTAAAGATCTCGGTAATTAACGTGTTCATTACCGAGAATTGCAGGAATATCACTAAATGCACCAAGGTCTGCCTCTTATTGTTATTGATTGATAGGACGAAGGTGGAAGCACTGGACAATCTCAAAGGGTGCAGAATCCTATACAAAATGTCATCTAATTAATTAAGAGGGTTGCGATGGATTCAAACGCGCAACTCCACTTTGAGTCCTCATGATCATGAGAAAACTCGGATCCACTTCAAAATGGCCCAGGATCACCAGGAACGCGTAATAGACATAGATGCAAAAGCTCAGAGACTATTTTTACCAAGTGTACACTGTAGATGTGGTCGACTTATTCCATTCTTTCAGTGGGAGGATCGGCCACGGGACAAGAGCGGTTCGGTTCTCTTCGCTGGCATGTCTCCAAAATGATGACCTCTTCCTGGCGGATATCAAGCTTTCAGAAAAGAAGCTCCTTACATTTAAACGAAAATGTTTGCGTGTCTTATGGTGTCTCTTGTCAAATTTTAGGTGGGTTTCAAATTTCTTTTTGGCGGCTTTTTCTGTCTGATCGCGAGGGAGCACGCGATTATGACGAGAAAACATGACCACATTCTCAAAGCTATCCTCTTTCTGGTCCATATCACCCTGATCTCATCTGTTAATCTGAGCTCTGCAGCGTCCAAGTAAATTTTACGATCATCTTTAGATCTGATCTGTGATTATCGCTGGGGTGTCCGAGTGCATTTAAATATTTAATTCTGATCGACAAAGAGATGACATTCACCTTTTGATGTGATATGATAATCAATTCACCATTACAGATGTGAATTTTTAAACAAGCTGGAAAATGACGAGGCAACATTCACATTCCAGAACTCGCTATGCTTCTCGTTTCTAACCAATCCCAATGAAACAGAAGAACTCCTACAGTTTCAATTCTTCGCATACACATCAGGTATCAGTCTTGCGGCGATCATCAAGCATGAGAAATTGGAAAGTGAGGAAATGCATCGGTGACATTCGCAGATGATATAGAGGTCTTTTTGGGCAGGAAGGGAGAGATCCCCACAACAGCAGAATACCAAGCAACTTGCATTAACCACCAACCAGGTGTGTACAATGGCATCTCCGCCAGGTGAGCGCGTTCATCACCTCAAGTCCGTCCTGACAACTTAGGTGCAAGTTCTTGATCACGGTGCCATCCTCTCAATTTGGGATGCTTCCTTACAAGTACCTCAGGTGAATTTCTCATACTTGAATCATTTTCCATGGGCATATAATGAGTTGCTAAGATGAATGGACCAGATTTAAATGACATCATCGAATTTGACAATCTACAACATTGTATAACTATGTTGTATAACTATTTGTAGGGGAGGTGAGGCGTGGGTGGTTGCGTTGAAGAATAAAAATTATTACTGGGGCGCCACAGTCAGAGTCGGTGCTGTCGTCCACAGAAAAGAACTCTCCCAAGAAGGTTGCTTCTGAAATATTTTAGAACATCTTTTCATTTCAAAATTCGAAGAGAATTCATGGAAAATGCGTTGAAAATTCACTGAAAATTCGTTGTAGATAATGAACTGATGGAGGAAGCCCCAAGCAAAGAAGAGCTGACCCAGACTTCATGGTCCAGAATCTTCACGGAAATCTGCATCATGGCCGCAGTGATTATGGGAGTGTTATTATTCCACAACGTGAATGGCCAACAATACAAGAAAATGATGGCTGCTCTACAGGCCAGGTGATGACGTCATCAGAATATTAACCTTCAATTTTCAAAATTAACTCTATGATATCAGAATAATTTCTCCAAATAATTTAAAATCCACCAAAATTTTTTCTACACAATAAATCACATTTTTCGTATTTATACAAAATATTTTCCACAAATCTCACACAGAGCAGACAGAAGCAAATCGAAGACAGAGAGAGCGACTTGAACGCACAGCAGAGTCACATCTTAAAGCAAAAGTCCGAGGCTAACGAGAAGAAGCAGCGTGAGAGGTCATCTTCTGAACACTCTACGGAGATGAGCGCCACTCTGTTACAAAAAATGTTGAAGAATAAGACGAGTCAGGTACATTTTCACATATTTTTCAAGATTTTTTTACACGTGATCGATTGGATATGTCAATGACGTCATCAAACCGAATTTTCCGCGACTTTTCTGAATAAAACCAGGCAGCAAAATTGGAGTACCAGGTCTTGTCTCTACAGAAGCAGTGTAGACAGCTGAAAGAAATCAACCAAAATATATTGGTTACCTCTGCACCAACGACAGGCAACCTGTTTAAATCCGTCTTTACCAGACGACAAAGTCAAGATGTCAACAAAAAGAAGATTGTTGTCGACACGGACAATGTCCAGGTCGCAGGTGGGTCATCTTGTCGACATTTTCGTGTACAGAAATGGCGGGAAACCGAGATGAAAATGATGTATCATAGAGAAAATGGTGGAAGGTGTCGGGGGTAGTTTTGCCGGCATCTACAACTGCTATGTAGATGGTTGGACCTGCTGCATGAAGGAGTTGGTTATTACAGAACAAATGATTCTTCATCTTCCTAATATAAGGGTAACTACTTCGTTGTAGTGAGCATTGTAATCAGCGTTGTAGACGACGAAACTTGCATGAAATTCCCTGATGTTCTGAAATTTCGAGGAAACTTGAACGAAAATTCACGGATTTTTAGGAGAAGTTTCTCACCGAGATCAATTTACTGGAAAATTTACCGTATCATCCGAATATAACGAGGTTTGTAGTCTAAGTTGTAGAACGAAAAATACATTTTATATTTACAAAGATAGATACCTATTTCATAGAGAGATGGATGATAGAATACAATTGTTCACCACAAAATACAACAGGTTCATTTTTCCCCTTGACTTTGACTGAATTTTTGTTAAAAAATTCAATCTTTTAAAAAAAATTTTAAATTCTTTCTCGAAAAGATTTAAAATTAGTTTTTTTTAAGACTGAATTTTTGTTACAAAATTCGATCTTTAAAAAAATTTAATTTTTCTCGAAAAGATTACAATTAAAAAACTTTCTCAAAAAGATTTAAAAATTAAAAAAAAATTTCTCAAAAAGATTAAAAATTAAAAAAATTCTCGAAAAGATTAAAATTAAATCTTTTCAGCTCACTCTTCGACCAAATCGAAAATCGGAGGAAAAATATAAAATTACTGGAAGAGACTCCGCCCGTCAAGACCAGAAGTGGAAGCCGAAAAATCAGGACCTTTTTTACACCCAAAGAGATCTGTGATCTGGCCATGCAGATCGTGGAGGGGCTGTTGTTTCTCCACAACCACGACATTATTCACAGGTCGGTCTTTTATATTCCTGGAATTTCGGTACAGAATCTGAACACGTTATGGTACCGCACCAGAATGAAATTTTACGGTAACTTAACGTGTTCTGGCGAGCTTTCATATGAAAAATACTCTCATTAATAAGAAAAACTGACTCGTTGTAGAGACTTGAAAAGTGACAACATTTTGGTCAGCTTGAATAATACAAATGAGATATCGTCCATCTCAATCGCGGACTTTGACACCGCGAAGAAGTTGACAGAAGAAGGGCAGGTTGCCAAGACAGCCATCGGGTATGTCATTTTGACACCATGTCATTTTGACACCATGTCACTTTGACACTATGTCACTTTGACATGTTACAACGTGTACATGACTTTGTATTGTGTTTTAAAATTTGCAGAACACCAGGGTTCATAGCTCCTGAAGTTTGGAACGCAGAAGAATACACATACAAATGTGACGGTAAGGACAATCTTGTACAAGATTCGCGGTAGATATCTGTTATATTCGCAGCAGAGCTGCGTCACGTTGAGTTTTGATCGAGTACTTTTACCTCAAGATATCTCATCACAACATGTTGAATGTTGAGACATCTCAGTCTTTTCCTTTGGAATGGTGCTGTACGAGTTGTTGTCCCTGAAGAGGCCATTTGAAAATCAAAAAGGAAACCCTCAATTCCACATCAACGACAGAAAGGTTCCAGAACTACATCTTGACATGTTGATCGAGAACATCAACAAGGCAAAACAACTTGGTGATGTCAACATCGGTTTGGTGAGATGATCTCTTTTGAATTCAGACCAAGCTAACTCTGTTTAGGTTGATGAGAAAGGAGCGTGTTTTTGTTTGGCCGCATTGGTGACCCTTTACCACAAATGCGTCCAGTACAAAAACAGTTTCAGACCAGAGGTTGAAGAGATCAAACAACAGCTCATCACGGCCCTCTCGGGTGTTGAATAAACTTGTGCAAAGGCCTTCTTTCTGGTTGTCATGATGCAAGTGCTTGTGGGTTGTAGATGTGGTATGTCTGTCTGTTTTGAATGGCGGGTCATTTGATCTGCATAGGCCGAGGATGATCACCTCATCTGAGATCCGGCTAGTGGTTGTCGGTCCAGGTGCTGTAGGTAAATCAGCGATCACAGCACGCTTCACAAACGATCATTTTGTTGATTTCTATGACCCAAGTGAGTCGATTCATCCTCCGTTGCGTGGCCTAATATTGTGGTAGCCATAGAAGACTCATATAGAAGACAAATGGAAGTTGATGGCAATTATTACAATTTGGACATTTTAGATACCGCCGGGCAGGAAGAGTTCCATGCTCTGAGAGATGGCTATTATAGAAGTGGAAGAGGTTTTCTACTTGTCTTTTCCATCACCGATCGAACGTCCTTTTCTCAGATCGAGGAGTTTCATCGTGGATTGCTGGCAACAAAGGAGGAGAAGAAATTGTCGATGGTCCTTGTCGGAAACAAACACGATTTGGAAGACGAGAGACAAGTTTCCACAGAAGAAGCTTCAGAGATGGCGAAAAATTTTGGGTGTTCATACATCGAGACTTCAGCCAAGACCCGACATATGATTAATGAATGCTTTCAAACAGTTGTGAGACGCATTGCAGAAGAAGATGGACCCCCACGGAAGAAGAAATCAAAAAGGCTATGTAATATAATGTAGATTCATCCTTCATCTTCGTGGGTTAAAGTTGACACGGATTTATTGGCTTATCAAAATCCCGGATCTCCTGTCCGAGGGAATCTGCGGTACGCAAAAATCTTAAAGATGGTAGTTCAAAGAAATCGGCCGTGAATTGCCATCACCGACGGGTCGCTTCTTCTTTCAGAGAATGACCCGCTGGAATTTGGCTTCAGGACCACAGCGTTCCATTCATTTTTCAATGGAACGGATCAAAGAGGCTCAGGAAGAGGAGGGTTTAATACAATTCCTCAATCCCGGACCTCCTGTCTGAGGGAATCTGCGGTACGCAAAAATCTTAAAGACGGTAGTTCAAAGGAAGCGACCCGTCGGTGATGGCAATTCACGGCCGATTTTTCTTTCAGAGAATGACCCGCTGGAATTTGGCTTCAGGACCACAGCGTTCCATTCATTTTCCAATGGAACGGATCAAAGAGGCTCAGGAAGAGGAGGGTTTAATACAATTCCTCAAAGTGTCTGGTACCAGACGTGTGATTGTTGTGATTGCCACCTCTATGACAATTATTTCACTCGCACTCGTCGTCATACTGGTGGCTGTCTTTGAGGTCCGTAGCAACAACATATACAAGGCGTCTCTCTGCTTTCCTGGAGATGGCTGTTTCCCCGACTTATCAGAGTTGAAACAATTCAACAAATCAGTGGGAGGTAATATGTACGCTGAGAGGCCGTTGGCTGCTGTCTGTTACCAAGGTGACATATGTTTCTTTGATGTGGTATTGACACCATTCACAGGAGATAACAATTTCAATAAGAGAAAGTGTGAAGAATATTCCAGTAATGCTTTAAACGTCACATATAGATGTGAGTACGAACACTTGTCCTCAATAATTGATACCCCTAGATGATCACTTTCCTTCCTACCAGTTCACTGGGTGGGAAGGATGTGGTAAAGCACAGTGTGATGCCTCGGGCCTTTCTAATGGGACCTGTTCGCAAGGCAATGTGCCCAACTTCGCAGTCCACGCAACTTCTTCAGCAGATGTACAAAAATATGTACAGTTTGTCGTGCAAAGAAATCTCCGAATAGTTGTGAAGAACACCGGACATGACCTAACAGGTCGGAGTGCGGGAAAAGGTGGCGTCGCCGTCTGGACGCACAAGATGAAGGACATACGTGTGGTCAATACCTTCACACCTGCCGGTTGTGCTCGGCAATATGCAGGAGCGATTACGCTCGGAGCTGGTGTACAGTGGATGGAGGTACATCAGTGACGTCATCACAACATCAACTAATCTTGTAGGCTTACACCGCAGCGCATGAGAACGGGGTACACGTTGTTGGAGGTCTCGCCACAAGCGTCGGATCGGTGATAGCAGTGTAACATAAACGGTTTCTGAACAATGCCAGGCGGGAGGTTATGTTCTTGGGGGAGGTCACTCGTTTCTCACACCTTCATATGGGCTTGCTGCCGACAATGTTATAGAGATGGAAATAGTCACAGCAGATGGAGTCCTTCGAAAAATCAGCCAATGTTCAGACCCAGATCTATTCTGGGCTGTACGGGGAGGAGGCGGGGGGACCTGGGGTGTCACCACATCAATTACGTATCGAACAAGGCCTCAGTCAGAGATATATTACGCGTCGATCAGTATACACACAAGTCTCAACAGCACATTTCGGGATCTGCTCCTTCAATGGGTGCAGTTGGCTCCTGCGCTTGGTGATTTGGGGGTGGGTGGAGCGTCGATCATCACGGCAGGCAATCTCAACATCATCGCGGTTCTTCCCGCTTCAGAAGGAAATTACACAGAGTTCACCCAAGTTTTCAAACCTCTGCTCTCTTGGTTGGCTCGAAACAACATGATCAGCACCAATCAGACCCAAAATGTGGATGGAAGTGATATCTTTAGAAGATACCCTTCATGGTTCGATTTCTACATGACCAATTTTGGGTCACCTGGCTCTGCCTCTCATGGTGGTGGGTCATCACCTTCTCGCGTCATCCCTCGTCATCACTTCGTCTCAAACTCCTCCGGGCTTGCTTCCATACTATTTCAGAGCTTCGCTGAAAACCCATACTCGTTCGTTGTGGTCGGAATAGCAGCACCGACCAAGATGGATCTTGCAGACATTGGAACAAGCGTCAATCCAGCATGGGTAAGTAACACACCAACATCCTCTGTCTTGTAAATCAATAAATTTGATTCTTGATAGTACAAGTCATTATGGCATGTACTAGCGAGCAGTTCCACGATCCAGCGCTTACGCGAATATGCACCTGATGGAGCTGTCTACTTTGGCGAGGTGCGTCTTTGTAAAGACATCAGCTGAGACATTACAGTCAGACATAAATGAACCGGACTGGGCCACCGCATATTGGGGAAGCAACTACCAGAGGCTGAAACAGGTGAAGGCGGTTTATGACCCACAGAACCACTTTCAAGTATGGCATGGAGTAGGATCCTCCGTGGACTCTCCACGATGGGAGTGTTACAAAGGAATGTGACCTGTTTGTCTTGTAATGAAACAGTTTTTGATTTTGGAGTTTTATTCAAGGTGCTTTCTGATGATGTCTCTGACGATATTTACCAACTGGACAAGATGTTCTATCAACATGTGTCTGGTCTGTACAAGGTCATTGTAGCCAGATGACATCAACTTACCCCACCCCTGTACAATCCGAGCACCACGTCATATTCTTGACCCCCAGTCTCTCACATTGATCACCCTGTCGACGTCATTCCCATCTTCCGTCTGCGAATTATCGATGATCACATGTCGGAAAACAACTCTCCACTGCTTGTCCTAGAACGAATGCTCATGTTGGTCCGTAGATGCAACGTGAACACTCGCCCTCGGACACGTGTGAGCAATTTTTACGCGGTTGGGCGAAGTCTTTTGTGCGTCTCATGTTCTTGTGCTTCATTTTTACACAAAATGTACAGAAGATTCTTCTCAAAATAACGAAAAAATATTGAAATTTCGAAGACAATTCGAAACGGCCGGCAATATCTTTCGTGGAGACACACAAACACTTGCCGGCCCCTTACCTGATCTCTAATTGCCTCATGGAGCCCTTGTTGCACTGGACCTTCTTACCGGCCTTCTCCTCGCCAAAGACGGTCCACAGTCTCAACGTCTCGTCGGCGGCAGCCGAGGCGATGCGCTGGTCTGGGCCCATGGCGAGGTGTAAGACTCTGGCCTCGTGTCCAGTAAGTTCTGCAACCCTCTTCATGGAGGGATAGTCCCAGACGACCAACTGGTTCTCTGAGAATCCGTGGGAAGACACCAGACGTCTGGATTTGGTGGACCACTTGATGGAGCAGACTTGGGACTTTGTGTCGATGTTGTCGAGGCAGGTTCCAGCTTGAGTGTTCCAAAAGCGGATGGAGCGGTCTGCGGTACCTGCATTCAGAATGAGTTGGGATTTTTAGTGATGCATTGTGTCACTCACCCCCTCCAGAGGCCAAGAGGTCTGACTTCCAAGGGCACCAATCGAGAGCCTTCACGGCGGCGGTGTGATGTCTTAGATCAAATTTGGCAGACGTGGATCTTAATTCCCAGATCTTTAAGGTGTTGTCGTTCGCGCCAGAGGCCAATTGAGTTCCATTAGGGGACCATTTCAAGCCGCAGACCTCTTGGGTGTGTCCTTCAAAGATGGAGACAGCTGGAGATCTAAGGCGTGTGTCGTGGTTGATGATGGTTTGGTCTTTAGAGGCCGAGGATAACATGGAGTCGTTCCAGCTGAGGGCGTTGACACGAGAGGAATGAGATTGCCAACTACGAGTGATGAGCTGTCTTTCGACATCCCACAACTGCACGCAAGCGTCATTGGTTCCTACAGCCAAAGTCCTTCCATCAGTGCTGTATTGGACACTGGTGATGAGATCTTCGTGCTTGGGGAGAGCAGCGATGGTAGAGGTCTTAACATCATAAAGGTATACTGTGTCGGAGAGGGCGATGGACATAACGTTGTGGGCAGACCAGTCGAGAAGATTAAGATAATAATCGTTGACAAGGGCAGGGGCATCTAAGATCTTGTCGCTGGTGAGCTTGCCTTGGTATACGTTCTTGGAAGAGACGGTTGGCGTTGGTATGGCGTCTTTAGAGGGGGTAGATGGAGAAAAGAGAAGCATCTTGGCAGTTGATCCTGGTTGAACTCGTCCTCCAAAGAATTGGTTGGACAGGATCTGCTTGTATCTTTCCTTATCAGAGTTGGTATCTTCCGCTGTATTGGGCGAGAGGTTCTCACGACCGAGGAGGAAGTTGCAAACCTCTAATTCGGCGCCGTTGGCACGCGAAGGTATGAATCGATCACTCTAAGAATCACATCAGAAAATGTAACTTTAAATAAATGTCTTTACTCACCGTCGGAGTCCTCTTCACTGATCTTGCTGAGCGCGGAGTTTTAAAAGGAGAAGCAGTGCGCTTCATGGGTGTTGACATGGTGTTCATGTTTAAAGAGTTGTGGTTAGATCGTTCGGTTGCGAACGAGAATGATTTTTTTACCTTAAACTTGAAAATTTTAAAATCCCGCCAGAATTTAAAAACGGTCATTTGGACCAAATGTTCCGTCTTGAAAGTGCATGTCATTTCTGCTGCGACAAGAACAGCCTTTTATCACCTCGGGGAAACGAAGGTAATATTCCCTCCATACATACATTTCATCAGGCGACAAAATTAGTTTCCTTCTAAAACACAATAGACCGCTCACAAGATGAGCGTGAATGAGACAGAAGAAACGGTCAATTTTGTGATCATGAGACACGCTGAAAGTAAATGGAACGTGGAGGATCGATTCACAGGATGGCAGAATATTCACCTCGCCGATTCGGTAATATTACAAATTGACATCAATATTTCTGTAATAATCTCATGTGTTCTTTAGGGTATCAAAGACTCCAGAAAAGCGGCAAGACTTCTTCAACAACACGGATTCACATTTGATTATGCATACAGCAGCTCCCTTCGAAGGTCGATCAAGACTTTACATCTCGTATTGGAGGAGATGGGTCTCGAACACATTCCAGAAATAAAGACATGGCGTCTCAATGAGAGAATGTACGGCCAATTGCAAGGAGAGGATAAATCACAATCGAAGAAGAAATATGGAAGTAAACAGGTTCACGTTTTCATGATATCATGATGACGTCATCTGATGTTATAGGTTCAAATATGGAGGAGATCATACGACATACCCCCACCTCCTGTCGACATTTCAGACCCTCGATGGCCTGGTCATGACCCGATGTACAGTGGACTCGATCCCTCAGAGATCCCAAGGTCTGAATGCCTTGCGGATATTGTCGACAGGACCGTGCCTCTATACAGGGATGACATGAGCGTGAAGATGATGCAAGGAAAGAAGTTGATTGTTGTGGCTCATGGAAGCAATATTCGAGTTTTCATGAAGCTCCTCTGCAAGGTGATTTTTTGTTGATAATAACTCTTTTATTTCTTTGATTCTTTGATAATTAATTTTTCTGAAAATGTATTATTACCCCACGGACACGAATTTGTACCATTTTCAAAATGAAAATAATTGCGGTAACTACCGCTCTGTTGCTGTGAGTGACACGTTAGTGTTACCGTGTATCGTATGGCAACTGGTGAGGTGTACAAATGTGTGTCCGCGGGGTAATACAAGCCACTGTATAAATTTTTCATTATTGGTCCTGTTCACCAATTTTATTGGAATGTGAAGATTTTCAAAATTGTAAAACTTCAGCATTAAACGATGTAGATGAACGACGAAGAATGCTCCATTTTTGAATCAGCAAACGGGGTGCCATTAGTCATTCAACTCTTGAAGAAAGATTTATCTTTGGTTCGGTATTACTTCTTAGACAAAGAAGAGAGCCGGTTGTGAATCCCAATACAAATATCGTCTTCAATGTTTATCACAAAGCCCTTGTCTGATTCGAGGTCTCTGGGTCTGAAAGAGCCGTTCCCGCCTGGAGTTTCAGTCTACAACGACCCATCGGCACTCACCTGTACAAGTGTTTGTAATCTTGATATGAGCTGTTTTTGGCCCATCAGTATCTCTGAGAGGGCGTCATCAGGTTTGTGATCGATCATCATCTGGTTATTCATGTCCATCTTCCTTGTGATGTCTAAGACCTGCATTACTCAACAAAGTCCAATCCTTCTGACAAAGAAGAGTATTTAGAATTCACGACAAATCATCTCAACAGAAGAGAAAACAAAACTGACCTCCTCCAAGATGATGTTGACCGATGATCTCGTGAGTTCACTCTGCTTCTGGTATAATTCTCGAAAATATTCAGAGTTATCAAGAGAAGCTTCTAAATCCTCGTTCCTCTGCTTTAGAAGCTGAAACGATCAGTCCCGTAATTTTCGATTTTTTCATGACAGAATCACCTCCACTATTGGTTCCCTCACATGAAGAGGTGATGTCGGTGCAGCGTCGTACTCAGCACGAAGTGTTACCAACTGATTCTCTTTCTGTCCTTGACTATTCAGGGTTGTAAGAGGACGAAGAAATACCGATGTGGACTTGGAGTCCTGCTCTTTCGTTCTTAATCTCTTCCAAAAGGCGTTCGAGCGCTTGGCTGGTCTGTTCGATCTCAACATCTTGGACCGGGTTTTTTGTCGAATCGCGGCGTGGACTCGTCTTGTTTTGGACCTTGATGATGTCATGTACATTTTCAAAAATGATGGCAGAGTACTTTTGTTTCGAGACAGCTCAATTCTCGTTCGAAAGATGCTAAGACGTTGAATGTTCTCTCCTGCTTTTCTACTCTTTGTTGATGTGTCTTCAGTTGATTCTGTTTCAACATCTGCGCTATTGAGTCGCGAGCAAAATGTGTACCACTCACAGACTCTATGGCTTTCATCTTTTCTTGTCGGGCAGCAGCGATCCTTTCCTCATATTCCTTCCGCATTCTCCCTTCCTCCACCCTCTAAAACTGTTACGGTGATACGGGAATACAATCTCTCACCTTCTCCTCGGTGATTTGCTGTTGACGTTGTTCTAAAACCTCAATGTGATCAAGTGCTGCTTGTAGTTGGATCTCACTACGTCTATACTGGGATTGTAACGCAGCTTCTGCGGTACTTCTTGTCAATCGTAACTCTTCTTCAAGGTTGGATAATCGTTTCTGAATTTGATCATCAACCATTCGCCCACTATCGACCGAAGATGATTCTCACTCTAAGGCGAACGGTCTCTTGATTATCTGTCGCCTCATAGTGTGTCGTCGTCATTTCGTTCGTGGTGTTGGGATTGCTCTTTGGCTTTATCCTGTCATCGTGGGACTTTCGCGAAATTCCGCTGAAAGCGAGTCAACAATTTTAATTAATCAAAACAATTTTTCAACTTGAAATTTGAAATATTTATGTTGACGACAGCTGCAAAGAATAGAGTCCAGAGGCTGCCCTCAGTGTGGGCCTTTTTTCACATTGTCAGGTCTTTATGTTTTATTTTCTGTGGGTTGATCGACTTCAGTTCGCATCTAACCGATCATTCACAGTAAGCCGTCAACACACTTCTCCACAGCTTCCATTTGATTCAGAATATGTCTCTCTGTGCCACCCGCCTGTCTTATCAAGATGTCCAGTAGATTGCTGTTTGGAACTTGGCCTCGCCGTTTATACTGTAAAGAATCAAATATCTCACAATTTTACATCATATTAATATGAATATTTTGACTTACCATCTTCTTGTATCTAATGGTTGTCTCATCTATTTTTGGGAGTGAAAAGAATCCTGTGTCTGTACTTACTATTTGAAACTCTGATTTCGTCAATGTTATTTTGGCATCTCTTGGACAAAAGGAGAAGGACAGTGAACCACAATTCTCGTTGCAGTAAAGTGTTTGTAATCTTCGATTTGATCTCACCTCCACTCGTGTCAGATCTGTGCGTCTCCTCTTGACGTATCATATCTACAACTCCGTCTACAACGCCGTCTCTCGATGAATTGGTCTTCCTGTGTCGTATGAATTCTCAATGAAATTTGTTTTACAGACTGACCCCCCTTCCTTCGATTGCTTTTGTTCTTTTGTGACTAAAAATAGCTCCAGCTTGTCCATTATCGATTTGTCACAGTTGCATAGCAACCTTATAGTAACCAATAAGACAGCAGAGGCTATTGTATAATCAAAAGAATCCTGCATCACTACTTGTGTGAATAAATATTTGTGATTTTTGTTAAAAAAATTTGATCTATGCAACAGCACTGGCTTATCAAATCTTGAACACGTCGACATGTGTCGATTTGGCATTGTGATGACGTGTACCTGAAGTCTGTGCATACTTTTTTAAATATCTTTTCAACAGCACACAGGAATAGCGATGTATCCTGGCTCTTGAAGAGGCATCAAAGTATAAAACTTTTGTCATTTGCAAGATCACGGCTTCCATGTTGATGACCGGTTCTATTTTTAACAACATGCACATGTCTCGAACGTCTTCCAACAGTGTCTGAAAATATTAGTTTTTCTGATCTTTTCTTTATAAAGAGTACCGATAATGTTGGTGTTGGAAAAGCTTGTTGTAATTGTCCAAACACTCCCTTCTCTAATTCATGAGGCCAAAAAATGAAGGGACTTTTGCCTGGATAAAATGATCTTCCATTTGGCTTGAATATGACGCACCATTGAAAATAGGAAGTTTCTCCTCTTTGATCCATTCGATGAAGGTATTTGGCAGTACTGGAAATCTCACGTATAAACAAGCCACATAACAAATGATCAACAACTTTGATATAAGATGTTTAGTCCTGGCTTGATCAGATCAAATTAAATTGTCAATTACAATGATCGGCGAACCTATCTGTCGAAGAGGTCACCTCCAAATATTTCATCCAGATTGAGCCAACAATCGGCTGAATGTTTGGAGTCACATCACAGTTCATGATCAAACTAAGCATTGTCTTGAACAACAATCTCTGTGCCGCTTCATAATATCCCAACTTTGACTTTCGCTTTCCAAAGATGACTTCTTTTTTTGGAGCTGGATCTTGTTGAATGTGTTGCAAGAGCTCATGTCCACATTCTCTGCAGATCATCGAAGTGCCCAAATCCAGATCATTCGAATATTCCGACTTTTGAAATCTCCGGTTAACGTGAAAATAAGATGATCGATCATGACAACACCAGATCTTCCAGATCTTTTGGAAAAGATGAGCGAAGAGGAGACCACAGGTGCGCAGCCTGAGATTACAGGTGCGCAGTCTGTTGAGATTACATGAAGAATCCTTCTTTTATTGATGCAAGCCAGGAAACACTCTCCTATCTTCAAACATTCTGTTGCATATCTTTGAAGTTGTTGTTGGGCTGGCTGATGTGCTCGTCGTCCCAATGATACCATTTGGAATATACGAGCACGGTTGTAGAGGAAGTAGGTAGCTTATCATTTACGTCCAGTTGTATTTTCAGCCTGGCTCATCTGGTGAATGTCTTTGAAAGTCAAAAGTGAAGCCAGACAGCTCGAGGAGAAACGTTTTGATGAGAGGAAGAAAGGTGCTCTCGTGTTGATCATCTCTCATCTGTTGGACTTTGGCTACCACGATGCTGCCAGCCGATTACAGACAGAATCTGGAGTATCGATGGAGGAATGGGAGTCTGCTGACAATGTGGATCTGTTGACAATTCTTCAAGAATATGAAGCTTTCTTTGCACTCAAATTTAATGGAAAGAGACCAAAACTAATGAGAAGATTGGGTGCAGGAGAAAAATCGAAAAAACCACACCGTGTGGTCAGATCAGCGCCAAGCGACGTCAGTCATCATGTAATGATCACAAAAATTCAGCTCTTTTTGTCAAAGTTGATCAACGTGGCTCATGGACATTTCAGATTCCGGCACTACCTTCCATCGTAGATAGATCGCCAGCAAGTGGAGACAGACATATAGCAACCCCGAGAGACCGTCCACAACAGCAAGATAAATTACGGGAAGCAAAAGAGGCAAAAAAAGACACGGGAACTCCTAAAGAAAAAAATTCACAAGGTCTGCTCTCATTGTCTATAAAATTGGCATTTACCATTGTACAACTTGATATGAAAAAATGTGTTCAACTTTAAATTTTGTTTTTTGATTGAGAGGATTTGCTTCCACAAGAATCTCATCTCAGGCTGAACAGCTTCTAAAAATTATTGCAGAAACACCACAGCCCAACAGTATGATGGGACTTGTTGGAAGAGCCACTGGAGCTGCCAGACCTCCTCCGGCACCCAAAAACCTGCAGCAAGAACATGATGAAAAGCCGGTAAAGCCGCCAGAATCTGAAGCTGACCATTTCGAAAGAAAATTACTGAAACCCTTGCCTGCAGGTAATCTTCTCTTTGCAGTTAAAATCTGCAAAAGAACTGAAGAAACATGAAAAGTCGCATTTTTCAAAGTTGATGGTCAAAGCAGAATTCACGATTTTGATTTTCAATTATCGGCTGAAAGATCTCAGAATTTAGGAATAACTCTGAACAGAAGGAATTAGCCGCACTTATTACCAGGGACATTTTCCTTGAGAGTCCCAACGTGAGATGGAACGATATCGCCGGTTTGGACTCTGCAAAGAGGCTGCTGAAGGAGGCCGTTGTCAGCCCGGTCAAATATCCAGAGCTATTCCAAGGTTAATTTCATCAAAATTAATTATTCAGGAAATGTTTTGGCAAAATAAATACCATTGGAATCATTTTTTGACTTTTCAGGGATTCTTCAGCCTTGGAAGGGCTTACTTTTATTCGGACCTCCAGGAACCGGTAAGACGATGTTAGCTAAAGCAGTGGCCACCGAATGCCAGACTACATTCTTCAACATGTCAGCGTCAACCTTGGTCAGCAAAGTAAGCCACATGGAACTT